>WEDG01000813.1:0-74722 GCA_017591395.1 Schistocephalus solidus | reverse complement strand
GAGTGAGACCTGTAATCGATCGGTGAGCGCCCCACTACCATTGTTAATATTCCCGATCGAAACCGGCAAGACAACGAGCTTGTGGCGCAGTGGGTAGAGCGTTGGACTTCCGATCTTTCTTAACTCTGTCATTACACCGGGCTCAGGTGGAGGAGGGGGAGATGGTTCGGTAGCTACAGCGCAAGGCTACTTTTTCTTAAAACTAATTTACGCACAAGTCACCGTCCCTGCACCACCATTGTGGGGAGCATACGGCGGACATAGTCAGACTACGACGGTCGAACCGTCGTGTCGTACATAACCTACCGCAATGTCACAACGACTATAACAAACAAACAATAACAACACTCAATCTGGCGTGTAACACTGTAATGATACAGGAATTCTCTTGATACTTCTCGGTAATTTATTCTTTTCTTTTAGAAAGCCATTGATAAATACCCTGGCCCACCTGCCCAAGTTCAAGACGCGCTAACCAGGCGTTCATAACGGACCGTAGGAAGAGCTGGTGGGACTTGAATTTAAGCGGAAATAAACGCAGTTGCGCTTATTATAATTATTTTCCATTGCCTCGTCTGGATGCTATTGATTGCTACTCACTTGTCACCATTGGTCTCGCCTGACTTTCAATCCCATTTAGACACATATCCATTCTCAACCAACGCTCCACACTACAATTTGGTGGCGCCTAGCGATCATGGCTAACAATGAATATGAAAATGACCAATCCCAACATCTGAGCCTCCCGTTTCCGATCTTATGGCTTATGATCCGCCAGCCATCGCCTCAGTTGTTCTGCAGAAGACAGATACCGAGGCAGACCTCGTCCTTCCCGCTCTCCGACCTCCCAACCCCTTTCACCCAGTTGATGATTTTCCTCTTTCGGCGTTCCGTACTCAAAACCTCCTGTGTACCGCCCCATGTAAAAATACCGGCTCGTATCTCGTTTCGTTTTTGGATGACGAGGTTGCTCGACAATTGCTTTCCATGGGGGTCTCGTTGGATGCCCCATAGCCAAACTTTTTAAACCTCTCCGTGACCTGTTCGGTCACAGGCAGTCAGCTGCATTGGTAAATTAAGCTCTTGCGCGTCGACGGCAGCTGGCGACGTAGTCGGTCGACGCTAATGTCGGTGTTTTACCTGACCTAGTACTGAGGACTCGCCCAAATTAATCTCTTGTCTGACGTGAGACAGAGAATCTCAACCGGTTGACTCTTGGTGTGCGAAACACCGAGTTGTACTCCACATTAATCCGTAAGTGGATGATAGCACTGGAAGCGGTGCGTGGCTTCAAAGCCGCTGAAGTAGATCAACGTCAGCTGGCCTCAGTCCATTTCTTTCCGAGATCGGAAACCCACCCGTCACCAGACGCTCGACTACAACCGCACTCCATTGCTGGCCAACAGGATCCCCCAGCCAGCTGTCGTTATTGCCGACAATTTGGCATGCGTTCATAATCCACTAATACGCTGCCCAATTCACCTTGGCTACGTCTGCCTGTAATTCTATGAGCCTTCAATCCTTGACCGTTACTTCCCCGCAATTCTCGCACACCTCTTACCATTTCTGAAACTGTCAGTGGTCGTATGGTATCGTTTGTGCTGGATACGGGCGCTTCTTGCTCTGTAGTTTGCTCGAATCTCCGGTGAGTTAACTACAACTCTTTCTCACGGCTTGTCCAACTTTCAGCGGCCAACGACTCTCTTCTCCGTACAGATGGATAAGCACGCTGCTCTGTGGACGTAAGCGATTTTGGTGCAGAACACACATTCGTATGCCTGTGTATCCAGTGTGAAAGGATTCTGGGTATGCACTTCCTAGACTGTCACCACATCTCCATTGAATTCTAGCCCCTCCGAATCTGTCTGGGAGATATTGATGTTTATCACGCAGATCCCATTACGGTGATTGCTAACGGGCTGTGATGGGCTCCTCTCTTTTTTAAGTCATAACACCAAGCTATATTCGGCTCTTGGAGGCGTTTTCTGCTCAGTTCGATGCCAATAGCAGATCTTTTGGGCACACGACCTCCAGGGGATCTATCCTTAAACGCCCTTACTGCCTGTGGGTATTTAGAGTTCGATTCTTTTCTGCAACACGTGCATCTGTATAAATATATAACGGACTTGCGTGGGCAATACAACCTTCTTAGAACCACCTCTCTGTCAATAACACCGATCAATTCACACATCCACGAACGGCTGAGTCGTTTGCCTCATATCGTTTATCCGGTTAAAAATACGTTTTCTTCCTTTAAAAACATTTGAACTTAATTTACTCAATAATTTTCGTTGGACAAAGGCCCTCGGGACCTTGCCCAAGATGTCCACTGGGAGTCGGAGTCGAAACTGGGCAAAAAAACTCTGAGGCGCACGTCGTTACCACCAAACCACTGACGCGGATCATCCGAGACCAAACTAATTATAGACAATCTTTTACACATCGTATTAAGGATTGCAGTGCCGGGTGTCCTGATTAACGATCAACGCCCGCCAAACGGGCAAAAATTTTAATAAATTTGAAAGATGCGAAATGCGATAATGAAACCTGTATGACATGGTTCGAACTCCTTAAGAAATTTTCAAAGATGGAAAAAGAGTTAAACGGTCTAAAAATTTAGGTAGAGTAGTTAAGGGGTCTTAATCACTCCTTAGCGGAAGGTAAGACGTCGACGAAATCAGAAATCAAGAAAAAAACATACCCGAGCACGGCTTCTTTAACTGCATCAACGGCTAAAAAAGAGGATGGTTTGCTCACTGAACTAGCCATAACCGGGAGCCAGTCTCTCGAGCGAGAAAAAGACAACCAAAAGGGACCACAAAACACAGAGAAACTACCAGAAAAATTCCACGAAAATATGTAGGGCCCAACGAAATGGAGGCCGCTTTCACACACATATACCAGTGGATGAAAACTGTCAGGAGGCCTTCGAAGGACCGACGTAAGCTCTCAGTTATGTCGAACAACAGCGATATCGGAACGCCATGTGAGTGAAAACCAAGCCAAGAAGTTGAAGAGGAGACTTCGAATGTAACTGAGACTGGCTTTTCAAACGAACAGCACGGCAACATACAACGACCTACTACCAACACGCAGAGGACCCAAGCGTTCATTAATTTTTGTGCAGTCAGTCCAATAGCCAGTCCATCTACACCTAGCGACAGAAGTGAACTGGAAACGAACGCTCTGTCGGTCAAAAGATGTGAAACAACAACAGGCACTAGAATCAATCGCAAGCAAAATGTATTTATAAAATGAGTCCCGGAATCAACTTTATCAATTTCAAAGGAGAGAGTTAAGCAAGACCTAGACCTTCTACAAGTGTATGCTGAAGCTTTGTTAAGGGATGCTGAGTCGATTAACATCCTCAAAGCATAAAGAAAAGGGAGGGCTCAGCCAGTGCCAAGTTCAAATCCTCAACCATGAACCCTAAGAATTATTTGGAAACTGAAGCACATGTCCAGCTCCTGCTACAGAGGAAATCATCTCTGCGGGATTTGCATCCCGATGTGTTTTTTTCAGCCAGATTACGAGTTGAAGGAGCGAATGAAAATGAGATATTCGGTAACATAACTGGAAAAACGAAGGAGCAACGGCAAAATAAGCCTCAAAATAAGAGACGGACACATAGTTCAACTCCAACGAACATTTCCTTGGTTGAAGGCAATCATTCTACCAGCATAACCACTATGCAAATGTCCGCTTTCTAGAATACTTTGAGCACTAGTGGTCGCTGTCTATAAATCTACTAAACTAACTGTCTGTCTCAGCAAAAAGCTGGATGAACTCAAATTACCAGCCTCTGAGCAGAAACCACACATAATTGTGTTAACAGAGACCTGGTTGACCAAGGAAGTAAAAAGCAGTGAAGTCAATATCGAGGGCTATCAAGTGTTCCATTGCGATAGATTTCAATGTAGAGGAGGAGGCATAGCGATTTAGGTATCAGCTGAAATTTCATGCTGCCAGCGAGAAATATCCGATTTATTACCACGAAATTTTGAACTAATTTCATGTAAGGTTAGTAACAAACAATTACCGACACTTCACTTGTTCGGATGAAAGCGCCGACATAGAACTTCTTAGTGAACCAACGTTATTTTGTAAGAGTGAGAACATACTAATTCTGGGTGCCTTTAACGCTTCAGGAATAAACTGGAAGACCCCCGTAGCAAACGCTCTATTAACATCATTCCACTACAAGGTACTACAATTTACTCAAAACGATATCTTTTTCAGCACATAAAATTCGGAAAATGATTGAGAGAAACATACCGATCGAGCTGCCTAGATATCGTCTTCATTAAAGAAGAAGGAAACATTAGGGTAGTAATTGCACAAACTCCACTCGGTTTAAGCGACCATATTGCTTATACTTGCGTGTGCTCTCGCCTATTGAACCCACATTCACAAATTAAGAGGCACAGAAATGTTTTAAAGGGTGATTTTAACGCAATGAGATTCGTCGTCTCAGAGGAACTCTGGTCATTTAACTTGATAGATTAGAAGATTTCTTGCAGTTTTTTTTTTCGGGGAATAATAGAGCATCTAGTCGAATCCCATTTCCCTATGAGAATAAATAGACCAGGTATTCGACCGCTGTAGGTCACTCTGATGATAAAAAAGATCATGAAGAAGAAGAGGCTGTGGAAAAATTACTTACATTTTCGTGATTCACAGACTCGCAGAATGTAAAAAACAACGGAATAAATGCCGCAACCAAATAAAGACTGACAGAACTTCGTTTGAGTACCGTCCGACAGTAGAATCCATCGTATGCCCCAAGAAGCTCTTTGGGCACATCCGCAGTTGGAGAAAACACAGGGATGATATTGCGTGTCTAAAAGCCAGTCTTGGAAACTTATTAGTTGAAGAACCACAGAAAGCACAGTTACTTTCTCAGTTTCTTCAATCGCTTTTACGGTGAAATCCCCAGAAGATAATCAAAAGTTTGAAATGGGTCAAGGTACTGCCTTAATTGCAACCGTTGCCTTTTCCGTCGACGAAGTTAGACGCGTCCTCAGTCAAATTAAGCCAGATAAGTCTCCACGAACGGAGCTGGCAAAACCTCTTTTAATTCTCTTTGAGCTGTCAATGGGAACCGGGGGACTGTCATCACCGTGGAAGCTAGCCAACCTCGTTCCTTTATATACGAGAGGTAGCAGGATGACAGCAAACAGCTTCCCGCTGTGGATGGGTTAGAAAAAGAGCAAAATGCTTAAATAAATGACCGTAGCGTATGCGAAAGGTTTCTTTGTTTTTCAGTTTCTATGTAATCAACATAAAGCACAAAGTCAATATAAAAAACTCTGCTATTTTTAACTGTTTTACTCTGCGTAGTGTATAAAATACAAGATATGAGCTTGTCAAATACGAATTTACTTCCATAATTGGAGAAACTTGAGCTCTCCTATCAACAAGCGCTTACAATTTTGGAAGACTAGGAGCTTTGTTTGAGTTATCTCGTTTGCCGAAGATTTAATAATACAAAATGTCAGAGTCAAGAGCATAGTTAACACAAAAAGTTTACTGTTTTTTCCGACTTTTAATTGGATGTTAATTATTTGGACTTTCACCTTGTATCTTCAATTTTCTATATTTATAATCAGGCATATTCTGCACAAAAAGTTGTGATTAAAAATAAATCGATCAGATTTTGCCTCGTCATTAGCATACTTAATTTAAAAGCATTTAATTTGCGATATATAAATGTGGCAAGCCCAATCACCACCTGCATTCCTATTGGTTGTCTGCGGCGTCGTTATAGTCTCGAAGTTCGAATAGCACGTGACGTGTTTCGTACGAATCCGTATTCGAAATGCCGAAGAATAAGGGTATGTTCCTCTAAGGTTTCAAACATTGGTTTAGGAAAGGGAGGTAAAAATCGTCGGCGAGGGAAGAATGAAAATGAAGGACAGAAGCGTGACTTAATTTACAAGGAGGATGGACAAGGTATTTTTTCCACGTGTTTCTTGCAAGCCATGCATTATCTAACCCGTGAATTGAAAGTCTGTTAAATGTTTTTTTTTTAATTCTCCTTTGCTTGCAAACCTCTAACTTAGGCTTCGATCGATGTCTAATTTCTGTTTTGATATCCGCTTTCAATTGAGTTTTAGTTTTTGGTTCAGTTTTTGAAGGAGTAGTTCCTTTTTATATTTACGAGCCAAAGAATTCCATACTTTGCAAGTGCCTCATGTTTGGTATTCCTGCATCACTTGGCTCCTTTGTCTTCGTTATTTTCGTTATTGTTCATGCAATCCGGCTTGAAAGAGACTAGAGACTGCGTTTATCCCTTCGCTTTTACGAAACAAGGTGCGAGACGTGTCACAAATACAAAACTGTCAGGTTTTCTTGTCTGATGTCAATATGCCACACCTCCAGACTATGGTAGGCAAATGGATCGCTCCGCGACCTTCTTCTTTTTACTAAGGTTTGAATTTACTTTAAAATATTCGACCGTTCGGGAAATTTACCATCTGTCTACTAAACGCCCTCACGACTCGTGGGCATTACGAATTCGATTCTATTCTGCAACACGTTCATCCTTACAAGTTTATACCGGACTTTCACGGGAAATCCAATCTTCTTCTGATCGCCTTTCTGTCAACAGCACCGAGAGATTCGTAACATCAAAGTATGGCTGAGTCGCTTTCCGTGTATCGTTTATCCGGTTAAAAAGTCGTTTTATACCTTTAAAAACGTTCGAACTTTATTTACTCAATAATGATAGTCGGACAAATGCCATTGGAACATTGTGCAAAATGCCCACCGAGAGCCGAAATTGAACCCGGGCAGCTGATCCGAGAGGCAGACGTCCTCTCAGCTAGACCAGAGACGCGCGGCAGCCAAGTGTCTATGTTTGCACTTCAATGCAAAGTGATGCGCGCCGCGACTTTGAACCGGGAAGTTCGCAAGCAATAAGCCTCCGTGCTAACCATTACACCACGTCCGCGCGCCCGTAGACGCCCTAGAAGTCTAGTAAATGCTCTACAAGAGACTTGTGTAAAAAAGTCATGCAATGGGTGTCAAGCGATAGCCTCCAAGTCGAAGCAACTAGAGGATGAAGTAAATTATCCACATGACTCTTGCTACAAAGGATCAACAGGCGTTAACCACGCAAACATTTACTCGGAGTAGAGCGAGGGCCATCCCGCATAATTAATCACCAGGAGGAAAGGGATAGGTAAGAGCTCTGTAAACCAGTCCAATAGCACTTCGTGAATTGCAAAAGAATAAGACGAAAACTGCACGTACTACCACAGTGAAAGGTCACCAGAGTCCGAAGGGGCATATGCAAGACTGGCCCGTCAAGCAAATGCAAAATGAAATTGATTAAGGTATACCGACAGAAAAAGTAAAAGAAATGCAACATATAACGCGCGATGCAGACAGCCCTAAGGCAGAATGTGCATTTTCGGTGGCTAACTTAGCGGTGAAGTCAACCAGCGCATTGCCATATAGCAGTTTACCCAGGTCAGAATTAGCTATCTGTACGCATTCCCCTATCAGCAGACTTAAAGCCCCCTTCAGATCGAGCGCAATACACAATCATCCTAAAGACCTTTCGTCTTGGAATTCATTTAAATTTCACCCGACAGACACGACCATGACCCCTCTAAGTCGTTCTCGGCGGCAATGAACAAGCGAAATTCATCCTTTCCAGGTGTTTTCGACCGAAGCATTCGCATAATTGTGTTTTTTTCAGCCGGGTTTCTCCGCCGTCGAACGAATAAAGCGTCGCGAACTATTCCTGGAATTGAGAACATAGCGCATCAACGGAGAACAGAACCAGATAATCAGATAGTTAAAACGACCCTCTACCCCACTGTGGATCAAACCGGTTCACATGACCGCGCAATTACTCCAGTAGACTGGGTCGGGGCTTAAAACGAATCTCGCCTGAACTCAAAGCTGACATTCATGTACACTAACGCACAAAGCCTCCTACCAAAAATAAATGAACTGAGAAACTATATTAGCGACCTGCTCCCAGACGTTATCTCAATAACAGAAACCTGGTTGTTGGAACAGGTTGGCGACATGGAGCGTGCACTTCCTGCATTCCAATTGTTTCGCAGAGAGAGAAAATCAAAGGGGTGGAGCATAGCATCACTCGTAAAGAATGGCTTGCATGTTTCAAAAAAAGTTGATTTGTAAGGAAGCAGTATGGTTAACCGTAAGAGCAACTGGTCCTCAAAGCCTTGATATCTTAACGGTGTATCGACCTCCCGGAAATGACCATGAAGCTGATGCCAAATTGCTGGATGAACTCAAGATATTTGCTACGCGGCCGAATACTCTCATAGTTGGGGACTTTAATGCACCTAACATTGACTGGAACTCTGCCTCCACCGACTGCTCTGAAACAGCATTTGATCAGCAGCTTCTGTGCACAACTGGCAATTTACTTCTTACCCAACATGTCTTGTTTTCGACGAGGGTTCGCGAGGGCCAGCAGATGAACTGCCTCGACCTCGTGTTCACTAGGTCGCCTGACAACATAGACGTTGTGAATTGTTACCTCCTTTAGACAAGGGTGATCCTGTGGTTCTCATGTGGGAATACACATCATTATCTTTACCAGCTCAATCCCTTAATCTCCGATCAAATATTTGGCGTGGGAATTTCGAACAGATGAAAAATGGCCTTTTTCCTATCAACTGGACATCCATCTTTTCCGACGATATCTACGAGGCTTGGGACCAATTCAAAGACATAGTCCGCAACATCGTTTCTAAACACTGCCCAATCATGCGAAGAAGGCTAACAAATAGACCCCACTGGTTGATTCCATCCTTAAAAAGAAAGTTAACAAAAAGAGGAAACTATGGAAAATATCCCGCATTGATATGACACTGGAATCCCTCAACAGCTACAAGTTGCGAAGAAACCGAGTCAAAATTCTCATTGCCAGAGATCGACGCGTCTTCGAAGAGCATCTGTTGAACCGTGCCATGATTAATCCCAAAGTCCTTTACAATTACATAAGGCAGAGCACGCGAAACAAGGATCCAATCCCATTATTTCGGACTGTCGAGGGCGCGGAAATCTCAGCAAACAAGGATAAGGCTGAACATCTTTCTCAGTTCTTCCCGTCCGTAATGACAACAGAACTTGAATTTTTCCCACCCAATTGTGAAGACGAGGTAATGTCTACCATGGAAGCAGTCCGCTTCACCGAAGAAATCATTCAGAAAGAGTTGCTAAATCTGAAAGATTTGACCTATCCAGGCCCCGATGCAATGCCGGCCAAGCTGTTTAAGGAGCTAGCTTCTGAAATGGCCAAACCGTTAGCCTTACTTTTCCAGGCATCGTTCGCTACTTGGTGTCTACCCTCCGATTGGAAGACCCAACCATCACTCCCCTATTCAAGAAAGGAAACCGAGCGTCTGCGAATAACTACAGACCGATGAACTTTACCTCCATCTGTTTTAAAATCATAGAGAAAGTAATAAAGAAAGCGTTGATGCAGTTCTTCGAACTAAATTACTTCTCCGATGCCCAACACGGCTTTCGCAGTGGTA
Source organism: Schistocephalus solidus (assembly GCA_017591395.1). NCBI lineage: Eukaryota > Metazoa > Platyhelminthes > Cestoda > Diphyllobothriidea > Diphyllobothriidae > Schistocephalus > Schistocephalus solidus. The sequence continues at coordinate 65,198 of WEDG01000813.1, read as the reverse complement.
TTACGAACCTACTCTTCTTCCTTGAATGCTGGACCACAGCACGTGAATAAGAAAAAATTGTGCATACCATCTACATTGATTTCCAAAAGGCCTTCGAAATCGTTCCTCTCCAACGTCTCCTGCATATACTGCGCAGCGAAGGAGTTCTTGGAAGCCTCCTTGTATGGATCCAGAACTTTTGATTGGACGGTTCCAAAGTATAAGTCGGACGCCAGCAGTCCTCAGAAGTAACCGTGTTGGGTGGCGTCCCACAGGGCTCAGTTTCAGGCCCCATATTATTCCTTGTTTTCATCAATGACTATGTCAGGGACCTTGACTTTGACGTCCTCCTCTTCGCTGACAACATAAAACTATGGAAAGTTGTTGGCAGTACGGCAGACGAAGACCATCTGCAACTGAACTTGAAGAAGCTCGATGACTGGTCAAAGCGATTCCATCTATGCGATCAAGCGACGGTTCCAACAAAAAGGGCGGATAGCTTCCCAAATTTTTCAACACGAGATGAAAGACCAATAGCTGTATCTTATAACTGAAACGTATTCCTTCAAACCTTATTGCGGATTTAGTACTGTCGTTCTGAATTTCTACCCTACCGATCAATTATACTATATATTAAGCTTTCGTTGCACATACATCCCACTTGCTTTCATCGAACAAATATTGCTGTATAAACCCTATCCTGAGAACCACCTTTCCAACCTGCTCTTTCTGCAAAAACTTAATATTGAGTTAATTGCGAGGATTCATCACGTGATCTCTGATTCTCGGTTACTTAGTCCAAAATTAACCTCATACTCTTGATGAGCTCTGAAAAAAACAGCATTTTAAGTCACCGATAGTATGCAAAAGCCTTTATAAAGCATGCAGTCAAAAGCTTTCTTTTTATCTGTTTTGCAGTGTTCGGGTAGAAGGGACTAAGAGTTTAATATGTGGTAGGTAGAGGTTGAGAGTTGGAAACGTTTATCACTTAGGAAGACGTAGCAGTAGGTTATATCGCTAACCGACATGTCAGAAGACTGAGGGATTTTTTGAGTAAATCCCTCTCCTTTCCTAAACACCTGTAAGCGAGTTTGTATCGCTTTGGGCAAATTAGGTACAGAACCTATATGAGCAGTTCACCCACTTAAACTTATGAACCTTTAAGGTGGAAGTAGCATAACCTCTTCAATTAGTTCTACATCCTCGAGCATTCATAAATCTGCTCTGCAGTTTATGCCATGGTATTATAATATCTTCGCAGTTTACATATTTGGTGATGCATGCCTTTTCTCCCTTTTGTAATTTGTAAGCATCGCATTTTCCAGCAAATTGTACATCTGTTAACTAGAGCGCCATGAAGACACGGCGTTGAACGATAGGTCGTCTGGCATCAGTCACACCTCACCTCCTTTGTCTTTACAGAGTACGCAAAAGTTGAACGGCTTCTAGGCAACGGACGCTTAGAGGCCTACTGCTTTGATGGTGTCAAACGGTTGTGCCATATTCGTGGAAAGATGCGGAAGAAGGTAATACTCGCTTTTAAATGCCCCTTAACTACCTATGCATAAAAACTCGATTGCCTACGCCTAGCGCTTAACCATTCATGTATCCTCTCCGCCCACGCAAAGGCCTAGTCGTGCATCGAGCTAGTAATTCTATTTATGGTCAGTCGAGCGGATTTTTCGATTCCCCACCTAACAATCAAACCATGGTGGATGCTGAGTCTCGATTGCCTGCACTGGAATCTTCATAAGGGCAGTGTGGTTATTTTTCTATACTTTCGCCAACTGGATGCATTACCGTGAGGGATATTCAGATAGAGCGATGTTGTACATTCGTAGCTTAGCAGATTCGGCCTCGGCCGGGCGATATATGTCGATAGGAATCCGTTGAGTTCAATAACTTACTTTGATAAGAAAAAGTTCAGTAGATCGTTTTTAAATGTGTTGCAGTATCCGAACATATGCGTCATGAACTTTGACCTGTTAAAATAAAATAACCGCCCGTCCCTGAGGTCAACCTCTTAACCTCACTCTCGTGAACGGAACAACCGCTAACACCACCACACAAACCCATTTTTGGTGCTATTCATAATGCCTGTGCGAACGGTACTATCATAACCAACTCCGAATAGTATCACCCCACATTACCGCGTACATTTCCAAGTTCCTACCAAATCCTGAGTAGGTGAAGTATTAAATCTTACCCGTGTACCGATACGGCACTAGGATTAGGTTGGTTTACCACATCGATAGGAGTTAATCCCCGTTATGCTCCCATCTAAAGTTACCACGTTTTCTTTTTATGCGGTTGTATGGCAGTTGCTGACACCAAATTATTAAGAAGGGCGAGCTTACTTTCAAATCTATCACTGTCGCGATAGACAAATCGTCGGCGGAATCACTGTTGTCCAAGGAAGTTAATGTGATGATTCTACAGTCAAAGGTATCATTTACGAGGTCGATAACCAAATACGGACCTCTATTCGACGCAGGAAGTTGCAACCATGTTAGCCTAGATTTAATAGAGGTGAAGAGGAAGTGGTTTCTGAAGTTCACATTTGTTCAGCTGAAGCCGACTTTGAGACGATAAACACAGAGACCTCCACCTATGCGCACCGCAACCCTAGCATACCTGATTGCAGCATTAGGATATTAAGTCGTTTCCTCTAAGCATCACGCGGATCTGTCTTTCGTTTTCCAAAAGGTTACTTTCTCATTTTCACCTTTTTATATAATCTCAGGTTTGGATCAACAGTGGGGACATTATCCTTGTTGGCCTGCGCGATTTCCAGGACAGCAAAGCTGACGTTATCCTTAAGTACTTAAACGATGAGGCACGTGCCCTCAAATCCATGGGTACGTGTTGAGGACGTGTTTTTAATTTCTCTTCCCCTTCAGTCATTTATATATACAGTAATCCCTCACCACTTCGCGTTTTACTTCTCATGGACTTGATACTTCTGCAGATTTAGGATATTTTGCGGGATTATTTTATATTTTTATTATTTTCTTACCTATACTTGGAGTTACAGTACAGTGTTGAAGAGCATATAAATTGCTCATTAGTCTTAGAAAGATCACTAAGGTATATAAGTGTGTGAGGGGTTTAATAAGGTTTAAAATATATTTAAAAGAGTTAACAAGGATACTTGTCTTACACTGTAGGTGAGATCCCCGACACCGTGAACTTGGAGGAGAACAATGACATCGCTTTTGATGCCAACGCGGCAATGCCCGAATTTGATGCGGAAGACAGGGACTCCGACATGCCCGGCTCCTCAGATTCATCGTCCTCCGAAGAAGAGTCCGAAGAGGAGGATGAGGAGGACGACGAAGAGGAACAGTTAGGCTTAAAGAATGCTTCCCGCTACAAGGGCGAATTCAGCGGTGACGTCAATCATTGGAAGGGCAAAAAACAAAAGCCCCGAAAATAAACTTTTGTAAGCGTACCAATTCATCCTCTGACCCCCCTGCTTGCCTTTCCAACTCGTCTGCGCGCTCTTATCTTCTCGTCTTAGAGCTTAACACAGTAGGCCAGTAATTATACACTAATCCTGTAATTCCCTGGACCCAAGCGTTTTGGCTCTTCGATCTCACATTCCTCTGTTGCCTTTCCAGAAATTATTGAAACATAAAGCTGAAATTGTACATGTGCTTTCAGCAACGAGGAATCACATAATATAGTTTGCAATATTAAAAAGCGGAAAATGATAACACGTTAGAGCGCTTGTCTTTTGTCGGGGATTTATCTGGTTCCGTGCTCGAGTTCGCTTTTCGTAAAATGCCAACTATGAAGGAGACGCAATTTATCACAAATTGAGTACAAGAAGTATAATTTTGACTTAAAGTTTCTCAGCAATATAGTTGACGGGGACATACTAAAGCTTGATTCTGATTGCAGTTTACGGTCGTGAAGTGGCCAGTTATCAGTGCCAACAGACAGTTCGAGCGTCGCAGGCCACTTCCTACACGAGCCCGCATCATGGCAAGCGCAGAGACGGCGATGATGCGGTTGGAGGTTGAAATTGTAGTTTCTGACTTATTTACAGTTATTAGCCAACCAGGACAGTCCAGGATTCAGCTCCGCAGTCGGAATAGACCGATCAGCACCGCTCCAATCGTAACCGCTAGGATATGAGTCCGCGACACAAATGGTAGATCCTTTGATCCGACAATCAATGATTAGGGAACCACGGTTTGGATGTGGTTAGCTGGTGATAACAAATAAACCGCGAAAACTCGTCTCGACCCGTCATGTTTCATTTTTGATAAAAACTTCGATCGTCGCTTGCTGGTCGCTTGAACGAATTCCGGGTCGTTACCCAGCTTAACTTCTGCTTGAATGCATATTGTCCATCGTAGCCGGTGAGCGTGTTCCCCTCACATAGCATTGGACGTTAAATCGATGGATCTTGGCGTTCAGATCGCTTGTTACCACCTGGTGTTTTGGATGTGCCAGGCTGATCAGCATTAGAGCCCGGAGCAACCATTCACATCTCATCCGCCCTATTTTTCCGATTGGAGTATCGACTTTAATATATACGAAATTAAAAGAACTATATACCCTTGGCCTGTTAGCTACAATTAATATCCTCTTTTGCGGCACAAAACTCCTGCAGCTCTTTTTGCCATTTCTCAGTGAAGGCCAACACCCTGCGTTTTGATTACGTTATATTTCTCTTCTTTCAGACTACTACCCCTCGCCTTCTGCTCATTTGCTCATCGTCATGCCCTTACTGTGACGTTGATGACACGCTTGTCCATGATACGTCTTACTCTGCTCGCCAACTCAGAGATGTCCAATCCATCTTTTTGTCCATCCCCTCCCCTTTGTTATCATCATGAGCACCACTCACCAGCCCTCCTTCGTTTCCTGTGATGCATATGCTGCATGATTCCTTCTCCCGCCCACTTCACCTATTCCCTCTCACTTCGGCAGTTGTACTGACCACACGACGACGGAAACCTGCCAGTTTCCCGCCAAACGTTTTCCACTATCGTGTGTGTTTTAGGTTGGTTTTGCTTGTACCTGCACGAACCCGAAGTGACTGCGGTTTTTTTCACCTGTACCCTCTACAGATTCTTTTGAATACCTGTGTGGTGGGTGTGCATTGTTTAGGCAGGTAAGCCAGTGTGTGTGGTGCGTAGTATATATTACCGAGTTCGTAGAAATCGCGATTGTTGTCCCTACTACTTGTTACGGCTGCAGTCATGCCTGATCAAGTCGTCCTAGACGATGTCACGGATAATGTCTCTACGCGTTATACACGGAGACGATGGAGATGTTTGTGAAGGGACCAGTCAGCCGCACGTAGGCCATCCGTTCATTAAGTGGTTCTAACGCAGGTATTGCACGGTTCGCTTATTGCGAGAGGGTTATTGCCAAACCATCTTCGATAGTTCAAACTTCGATTTCGATGAGTTCCACCGTATGCTCCACACCAGGTGGTGCAGGGACGGTGACTTGTGCGTGAATTAGTTTTAAGTGATATTAGCCTTGCACTGCAGCTACCGCACTCTCTGATCCTCCCCCACCTTAGCCCAGTGTCAAGACAGACTCAAAAAGGCTGGAGATGAAAGAGGGTGCAGGTGGCTGGCGCGGCCGGAGCCGCCCCTGGGCGCACCACCACACCTGGCTCGGATCCCACGGAGTGGGAGTGCCATAAAGGCCAGACTAAGAAGGAGCCATTGCAGCCTGACTCTCAGTCCACCAGTCAGCCACTTCTTACAAAACCCGCACTGGGCTGACCACGCGGTCCGAGTTATCCCGCCGGTTGGCAACCTTCCAAGTCACGGCTTTTAGCGCGTCAGATTGTTTATAGTGAGGAAAATGAGCTGAGCTGTCGATCTCACTCTCCCATACCCCCAAAATCAGACCACCGTCCGAGCCAGTGAGTTGTCTGATGTGGGATTGGGCGCATTGGCTGACGGGTCGGCCTACTCGTCTTCGCGCGCCACAGCTCGAGCTGTCCCTCATAACGCACACACCTGGATTCACAAAATCAGGTGATATTGAGGAGCCATCGCCGTCTGACACCCAGTCCACTGGTCAGCCACTCGACACACACGGCACCTACACTGGGCCGATGGCGTTGTCTGGTGTAAAAGTCGGATTGGCAGCCTTCTAAGCCACGGTTTTTAGGAGACCGTGATATTCACAGGTAGATGTTGATGATGATTATGAGGGTGTTGTCTATGTATTAGTGTAGATAGTGTGCGCTGATATGGCTCAGCCTCCGGCGGTTTATTGCAGGTTGTCGTGGAGGCGCATGTGTCTTAATAGGCCCATGCGGTGTGAAAGTGTGGAGCAGGAGGCGTTCGCGGCGACTGTATGTCGGAGCCCCAGGTACTGGTTCACCAGCCTCCGTGCGATGGATTCCCAGGTGACCAATCATGTCGATGCGTGAGTTGAAATTGCGGGTACAGTGTGGGCAGGAGAAATCGGCAGAGGCTGGGAGATGTCAATGTAGTGGGAGTATCAGTGGCGGTAAGAATGGCAGGAGAAAAGAGTTTTCTTGGGGGTATCGGCTTTGTGGTCTCCATGATGGTGGTAGTAAAGGAAATTGATGCCAGGAGTGTGGGTAAGGGAGTCCGAAGAAGGGTTGGCAGAATTTGACGTAGTAGTTGCAATTGTTGGTGCATTGCACCCGAATATGTCCGACCAGGCTGATTCGCGCACGGAAGATGCGTGGGCATGTTGAAAGGGCTTGGGCATCGAAGGTGTTGGCCTCATAGATTGCTGAACCAGTCTTCTCGGATCTTCTCCATACCGTTCTATCCAGGGCGAGGTCCTCCCAGGTCGCCGGGTTGATTTGCAGTTGGTTCAGATATTTATTCGAAGTACCCTTGTATCGTCGTTTTTGACCTCCCTGTCGGCGAGCACCCGTAGCGAAATCTCCGTAGAAAAGTCATTTGGTTGGTCGCTCATCGTCCATTCTTACCAGGTGGCCGCTCGATCGCAGTTGCACTTGTCTCAGCATGGCGTGGAGGCTGAGGATTCCGGTCCGCTCCAGGACTTCCGTGTCTGGGATCCTTTCTTGCCATCTCAGCTTCAGTATTCTGCGGAGGCAGCTGAGATGGAAGTGATTCGGCTTCCTGGCGTGGTTCAAGTATACGGTCCAGGTCTCCGCTCCCCAAAAGGAGTGTCGTCAAGACGACGGCCTTGTACTTCTTCAGTTTGGTGTTCAGGTGAATACCTTGGCGGTTCCACACGGAAGTCTGCAGTCTTCCCAAGGCCTGACTGGCTTTGGAGATCCGTTGGGCAACCTCGTCATCGATTCGCGGTTGCGTAACAGCGGGCTTTCTAGATAAGCGAAGGTTTCCACGTTTTTGAGTTGAGCACCGTTGACATTTATTCGGGGAGCATTGTATTCTGCGCTGGGTGGCGGCTGGCGCATGACAACCGTTTCGGCTGTACTGATTGTTAATCCAAAATTTGCGCATCCTGTGGCGAAGAGATCCATACTCCCTTGCATGTCCTCCGTCACGGTGGTATGGGCGCAGTCTTCCGCGAAGAGCAAGTCATGGACTGTAGCCGTAGACACGCGTTGAAGCCTGCATATGCCGATTGTTGAGAAGGTGTCCGTCAGTTCTGTAGACGATACGGATCCCAGGCTGTTCATCTCGGTAGGCGTTCATCAGCATAGCAGAGAACATGCGAGTGAACATGGTGAGGACCAAAACGCTGCCTTGCTTCACTCCGTTGGTCACTGCGAGTGCTTCGAATACCGTCCTGTTTTCAGTGACGCGCGCATTCATCCCGTTATGAAGCTGACGCAACAAATGCGTGAACCGCTCAGGACAGACGAATTTCTGCATGACAATCCATAGTATTTCGCAATTCACCATGTCAAACTTTTGTCAGATCCACGAAGGTAGCGTTTAAGGTGAGTTCGCATCTCCTGGCACTTCTCTTGTAGTTGGCGGGTGGCAAAGATCATGTCGGTTGTTCCGCGGTGTCGGCGGAAGCCATGTTGGCTTGCCGGAAGCAGGCCCTGCTCTAGGTGAGCGTTCGGACTTTTGAGATGGATACGCGCGAAGATCTTCCCGGCATCTCTTAGCAACGAGATACCTCTGTGATTATCACAGAGTTGCCCGTTCCCCTTCCGTTTGTAGAGATGGACGATGGTCGCATCTTTAAAATCCTGAGGAACTTGTTCTATGTGCCACATCACGTAAAAGTGTTTTGAGTTGCGCCATCAGCCGGGGTCCACCGTGCTTGTAGACTTCCGGTGGCATTCCGTTAGATCCCGGTGCTTTACCGCTGGAATTCTGCTGCATGGCCCGGATGGTGCGTCCCGACGCGGGCATTGAAGTCACCAAGAACAAATAACTTGTCCTCTTTCGGCACAGTCGCCAGCAAGGACGTGCAGGTCCTCGTAGAATTTGTCCTTCACCGCACCAGAGCTCGTCATTGGGGGAGCGTAGGCGCTGATGATGGTGGCGAACTTGTCTCCCCGAAGTGGCAGGCGGAGGCCCATCAGGCGATCATTGATACTCTGAGGCAGACAGGACAGACATCCCACGATGTTTTTCCGGGCGGCAAAGGAGACATAAGCGTCGCGTCGCTCTGCCTTTGGCCGGCTGCTCCAGAAGAAGGTTTAACCGGCACCCACCTCCAGCTGACCCTGTTTGTAGAATTGGCTCTCGCTGAGAGCAGCAATTTCCACCTTGTAGCGCGCCAGTTCCCGAGCGATTAGCACCGTCCTCCGTTCCGGCCCGTTGCTCACTGAGTTGTCTAAAAGGGAACAAACATTCCAGGCTGCTAGTGTGATTGGACTCACCCGAGCAGCCTGGAGGGTATGGCGAGGGGGATTGGGACGGGGGTATTGTTGTTTGTTTGAGTTTTACGACCGCGTATTTAGCAAGCCGCGGCCGGCATCAGAAGACGTGAGACCCAGAATTTCTTAAAGGCAATTTTTCTAGCCCCATCCTCCACGAGGAGGCAAGCAGTGCTGTCCCTAAATAGGGCTTCCTCGGATATGCCAGACGGCTGCCGATTCCCACTATGGGTTATGGTTTTGTTTTAGTGGGAGAACGACCCGAGTTACCATGGGCTGCCTACGGGGTTGCTGTCGCCCCCACCGTATGACTTTTTGAAAGGGGGGAGGTGGAAAGTTTGGGAATTAGACATACCGTGTGTGGAGGCACACACAACACCGGAGACCCTCACCTGGTTTAGCCCACCGGTCGTGACGGTGGCCCGGGGTGTGACCGCTGGGAAGAACCCAACTTCGAGGAGCCACAGGTGAGAGTTGGGTACCAGTTAGAGGCTGCCACTGGAGCATTTGCCACATGTACGAGAAAAATGGTGCGACCAAATGATATCTGTGTGGTTCTACTCCTAACTGGTACCACTACACCCCCACACCATATCAACTAGGGGAGTCGCTTGGGCCACCATGCTACAGGGTGAAATGTGTGTTGGTTCCCGTGATATTCATTTACTAAGCGCCTGAGTCAGGAATTCTGAATTTCGACGGGCAGCTGACCTCTATAATGTATCGATGAAGGCTGCGCACCGTCAGAATTTTTGTACCAGGATCCAGGAGCGTTCGCACTTTCCAACATCCAATACCAATTTTCCGATTCTGGTTGCGTAGTTCAGCTCGCACACCGTTTTGCACGCACCACTGGACTAGGGTTGCGGAACGAGTCGGTTCACGCGGATGTCGTATCATGGATCGCAGTACTATATTCGGACATATTTCCACTAGGTTTCTTGGGAATTCTGATTGCCGGTAGGTCCCTAACTGCTGCTCGGGTTGTTTGTTCGAGGTTCTCGCCCTTAGCGATTTGACTCAAGAGCCTACCCACAAGGCAGCGGATGTAAGCGAACTTATTTAGTGGTGGTTTACGGTCACCACCTTAGCAGTGCTGTCGTCAGGTTTTGCGACTTTAAGGCTTTGGCGTGGCAGACTTCAGTCCATAGCACCCTGGTGGCACTGTTATTCGCCAGACCCGAGAGTGCTTATTTCGCAGCTAAACTTCACTAAAGGCTGTTACACTCTCGGCCACATTTACTGGCGCCGAGTATTTAACAGGTATCCCATCTTACCGACGATTTCTGGTCGTTTTTAAGAAAGAGCGATTATCAAAGTAGCGTTGAAAGCTTTTTATCATTCGGTGCTATCGTTTAACCCTTTGAATTGGTCCAGGTGAAAATCGCTTTATCACATGGAAATTGTGTTTATTAAATTAGATTGTATACATTGTACTAGCGCGATCTTAGCGCCTAGAAGGTAGTAGTAACAGGCAACATGTGATCGTGTTTCTTACTACCTATTTGAAATACAAGATGTATATATAATGTGCAGGTAGGTCACTCTCAATTATGCACCCCGCTATTACAGGTATTCAAAGCCTACCTCGTCCCGAGCTATTTGGGCCCCGGCCTACAACCCGATTAGTGTTTTGAGCAGGCGATGATTTCGACCCTCCGTCGGTAAGCTATCGTTGGGTAGTACCACAGACTGCGTAGACTCACATACGCCAGAAGTCCTCTCGCTCCTCATAAGGCACAAATACCCTCATAGCATGCATATATAGCACTGATATACGTAAATCTCGGCATTCCGAGATAGGACATAGCCTCTGCTCATTGGTTAATTTATATTAAGACTTCGTGCTGTGATTGGTTGGCATGATAGTGTGTCTAGAGTGGGCGCGGGAAGCCGCCATCACACTTTATTTCTCGTGGCTTGCGTGCGCACGTGTTTGACCGAAATTCTGCCTGCCCTTCTGTCGAACCCTATTTCTCATTTACATTGCTTAACTGGTTACTATATCTATTTATTTTGTTTATTAACCATCTACAATGTATAGGCAGCCCTGTAAAAGGACCATTAGAAGGCATGTTGCCCGCGATGTCGCGGAAATATACCGCGAAGTCTCTGACACATCAGTGGAAACTCTGCCTTCCAGAAGATGTCCTCAGCAAGCAGGTAAGACTGTCATCTTATGAGTATTCATTTTTCTAGACGCATCTGTATCAAATTCCCAATCAGAATTTCAGGCAGAAGGGTTTCGACGTCTTAACATACTTGCGAAAAGGCTGATGCAACTGCAGGCAACACAACGTCGTATTTTAACCTTATAAGGTTGTACTTTTCGGGCAAGAAAACCACTTACAACAATAGGTGAAGCTCTTTAGGATTTAGTTCTCTGCCATATAGAACTCAGTTCTGGGTTATTTACTTGATGTACCTGTGAGACAATGTAGTCTGATGCATTGAGAACTGACTGTCTTTTGGCCAGTCATTTGCCGTTAGAGACGACTATCCAGGAGAGGCACAGGAACCCAAGCCATGCTGTGCTCTGGATCTGTGCCGACCCTTGTGGTTCACTGTTACAGTAACTTTGATAGAGCGAGCGGCCATTTTGAGCAGGGAAGGTGTTACGCAAGTGTGTGTTCGGGGTTGTACGAGTTTATGGTGATGGAGTGGCATCGGGAAGGGAAGAGTTTACTGCCCCAGAGAGGTCAGCAGCTTGTGGGGTACGCCGAAGAAGAACAGGCTTGGAGAGTGAGCTTTATCCTTCCTGGCGCACTAACGCTGATAAAATTTTGAATGGTGCGTGAACTCTGCACTAACAAATGGTCGGAAGAAGAAGTAGAGTGGTTCGTCTGAGAGGGGAGGGATTAAAAATGTTAGCTAGGATGCCCCTAGCTTATGTGCGACTTCCACAGCTTACTGCTGCTAATTATAGTAACAGCACTGGGTGCGAATATGGACATTGCCACCGCCGCCACTACTAATTATAGTACTTTCACAACGTTGTCCTTGAGTGCTGTCACCAGATAAGATGCCATCGGCGTCACTTTAAGCTCCGTCGTTTGTAATCTGTCCGCTAGATTGGTAATAAGTAAGTTTCAATTTACACCTCGACGCAGAATCAGTGCCTAATACGTACAAAATTCATTAGCCTATCAGTTAGAGATTATTCTACTACGCTGGAATTATGGCGTTCTGGATTCCTTTAAGGCATTTTCTACTGGAAATTAGCTGTGGAAATTACATAAAAGGGGCTTATGAGATATTTAAGGCGGTATAAGTTAAATGCGAAAGATCTGCTGAACGTGATGGATGAGATGAATTCCTCTGGATTACCTCCTGTGAAGTTCGCGGTCACAGGGAGGAATTAAACTGTGATCGATTGCTGTTGGCCGTTAATCACGTACATCCAGGTAACTTTTCGAGTCTCCAACGATAACGCCATAGTTCAATTTGAAGGGGATGTTGCCAAATTTAAACTATCAAGCAGCCACCTTGAATAACTATGACGTCGTTTGGAGTCAAGAGTCCATCTGTCAGCTCTGGTAAATTGACTACCACTACGTTTTTCTGTGCAATGTGCTTTCGCCAGCGTTTTCTTACCCCGTTCGCTTTAGGGGGCTTCAGGAGAGCAGTTACGATCACACCAAATGCGCTAACCACCGCACAGCCATCGTTATAATCGCTGGTGGTTGCTGTACAGGTTCGGCTTCTCGTCACGTCATCAAGAAATGTATCCTTTTGCCGCACAAAAGTCGTCCCCATTAATCACGTCATCCCGACGGGTTTGATGAGTTCGTTAAATTCGTGTGGAACTCGCATGTCAGACTTAATAATCACAGAAGAAATAGTTATCAACTATCAAGACTTCCCCTATAAACCCAGTACATTTACGCTGTTTTACCATGGTAAGTATCCTCGGTCAGTCATGATCAGCAAAAGAGAGAAGTCTCCGGCCTTCCTCGACTTCAGAGCCCAGATTTACATCATGAGACTCGTTGGAGCACCGTTAAGCATTTCACCGGGCGCATCGTCAGGATTTCATCTTGGTTGCGTGGTCGGTTGTCCAAGTATGCCGTAATTACTATTATTAGCGCCGTTTCTATCTCCGGTCACCTCGTGATGCTGAAAATCAGACCTCGGCCGCTCAGCAAAATTGAACAAGACTCTGACTCCAATCTACGGACCCTTAATTGCAAAGTGGCAGCGGCTCAAGACTCTTAAGTATAACTGTGCCATTTTAGGAACAACCTAGTTCCTCACTTGCTGTCACCAACGTTCAGGTTGTCACCTATAAAAATTCGATGTCAAAATTCCAGCCGCAATATTTGAACTCTAGAAAACAACCAATAGCATGTTGGCATTGTGGCAATTGGCCTTTCGTCCGCTTCTATTCATTCAAGATGCATGTTTGTCAGAAATTTCATAAGTGAGTTTCAGAAGGAATATCACTGTCCGATAGGCCAATCCTCCGAATCAAGGGTATGCAATAGAAAGACGAGGCCTCACAAAAGCCTTCCGTCCAATTTCGGTCCAAAGTCTCACTGCATTCTGGCCACGTTAAAGGTTGATTTTGAGGCACGTAGAAAGTACCTTGGTGTTATTATCAATGGCGAACATGTATACATTCAGCTCCGTTTAACCTCAGATGTTATCTCATGTCTAAGCGTACTTGGATATACTTGGACTGCCTTCGATGATCACATTCAACAAGAAGGAGCTGAATGTTTTCGGAGGAATTCCTTGTCTAAGCACTTTTGATGACATTCAATTGAAGGGAACATTTCACCTCACTAACTCCCCAATCTTAACTTACTTGGCCTTGAGTGGATCGAGAAACGAAGTCTTCTGGAATTGCCAGTTAACCGTGTTTGCGATCCTGCTGCGTCATTTTATCCGAGTCTCGCCAAATCGAATCAGCTGGCTGCAAATCTGATGTCTACTCTACAGGACAATTTACCTCAGTTTTCAAGACGGTCTCGGTTACTGCACCATGATGAAGGTCATTCTTCGTATTCAATCGAATGCAAAACCTGACTTCCGATCAAAACGACCAGTTCCTTTTGCTGCACTTAAAATAGTGGACAAAGAACTTGAGCACCTTCAGCGGGATGGTGTGCTTCAGCCAGTTAAGTACTCCACATGAGCCACACCTATTATTCTCATCAAGAAAGCCACTGGCCAATTTAAAATCCATGTTGATTTCTCCACTGGCCTCAAAGCTGCTCTGGACACACATCAGTACCCTCTGTCAGTGTCAGGAAATTTTGTTGCTAAGCTAAATTGTGGAATTCGTATCGTCAAGCGTGATCTTTTTGAGGCATACCTCCAACTCGAGGTAGCCGAAGAAACCTGAGAAATTCCGACAAGTAACACTCCCGTGGTTTGCTCTTATTTAGCCCTTGCCGTTCGATGTTCAGACTGCTTCCATTGTCTTCCATCAAACCATGGACACTACGCTGACAGGCACAGAAGGAGTCACTGCCTACATAAATAACATCCTCGTCACTGGTTCATATCCAGATGAACTTATGTACGGCTTGGAGACCACCATCAGCAGGATTCAAGACTATGGCTTCCACCTGCATCTGGAAAAGGGAAATTTTTTTCATGCCTTCTGTAAAATACTTGAGGTTTAAAATCGACCAAGATGGTCATCGCCCAGATCTAGTTAACATCAACGTCATTACGTAGATACCTCCACTAACGGATCTAAATTCCTGACGCCCTTTCTTGGGTTTCCTGAGTCACTACAGCTCGTTGCTTCCGGAAATGTACAGCCTACGTCAGCCAATGAAGGAAGTACCCAAGAAAGATGCAAAATAGACCTGGCCTCGAGAATGTTTAGAAGCCTTTGAAGAAGTCAAAATTATGATGAGCTCTGACTTACTTCTCATACACCTCAGCCCCGATCTGAAGATTGTCGTTGCAGCGGACGCGTCACACTATGGAATTGGTGCCGTAATTACAACGTCCTTCCGGACCGTAGAAAGGGCTTTTTTCATACCCCAAGAGCTTCAACGTCTGTGAAACGCAACTTAGCAGATATCAAGATGGATGCATTACCTCTTATTTTCGCCGTGAGGACGTTTCACAGGATGCTATATGGCCGTCATAAGGCGCTTCTAACGGACCATAAGCCTCTTTTTGCAATTTCCGGCTCAAAAAATGCATTGTCATTTGCCCGGCAAATCGTATCAGCACTGGGTGATCATGATACTGAGCTACGATTTCGCTATCCAACAGCGGTCTAACACACACGTATGCCTTACGGATGCACTTTAGCTCTTCGTTAACTCGCAGTCTAAGGAACCGCATGACATGGGCAGCATATCCATCAGCTTTTATTCGGAGGCTAACAGTCCATTTAGGGGTTCCATTCATGCAGTCCCTCTCGCTTTTGAGGAAGTACAAAACGCAACCCAAACCAACAAAATCCACTTTTGAGACAAGTCGTTAAGTAACGTGGCACTCAGTGAATTGTGAATTTCTTGAAAGTTTCAGCAATTCCACTCACCATGACATGCCCTCTACACAGCTATCGATTGTATCCTGCTCTACGAACGTTTCGTTGTCCAACAGAAACTGCAACCAAGAGTCCTGAGGCCGTTTCATAAAGGACCTCCGGTCATCAATCGCACGGGCACTCTCACTCGCAGTCATCTGTAGTGGCCTCAAATCGAACCAACAATTAGAACGACTGGTCCGCTTATGCACCAAATGCGCCTTTGCAACAAAAGCATCGACGAAGATCTCACTCAAGGTATGGCTGGTCCTACGATTCCTCTTGATACAGGGTCTATATTGATTATGCTGGGCCACTCAATGGTCATAAATCCCTGGCCACCATCAAGGCATTCAGAAAATGGCAAGAAGTCTCTCTCTGGAATGAACGACAGCCGGAGCAATAATCAGCTGTCTTCGCGACTGTTCAGCATGTTTAGTTGAACCACAATTTGCATAGGCAAAAGTTGAGGGCATTTCACATCGGACGCCTATGTCCGGTTCTACAAGCAGTCAGGCAGTAATGACTTGCGTTCGCCATTATATCATCCGCAATGGAACGGACAAGTCGAAAAGGTCGTCATAACGCTCAAGTGGGCTCTCCAACATGTAAAAGGAGATGGAACTACGGAATAAGTTCGTGAAATATTCCTGTTGAACTATCGGGTAACCTCAAACCCAAACGCTGCAAACTGGGCCCCTTCTGCAGAAGTTTTGATGCAGAGAATGTCCCACACGCTATTCAGCTTAATTTGACTGCTGTCGTCTGTCGGTGTTGGTGATAATACAATCCCTCTTACGGCGATGGAAAGGAGAAAGGGAAAGGAAAAGGACGCCAAAATCAAAGAAAAGGTAGTCCCTAACGGGTGAGACAGTGCTGGCAAAGAACTACTAGAAAAATCCGGAAAAGTGGACACTTTCTCGTGCTCACCAAAAGTGCAGTGACGCAGTCTATCGAGATCCAGTTCGGATCCGACATTTTGGTGCGCCACGCCAATCAGTTGAATCACTCCAAATGTACAAAAGCGCCAAATCCAAACCAAAACCTATGAGTTGAATTACTACTGGACATAGTTAGTTTGTCAAAAGCATGTTTTGAAACCAAAAGTTCCGGTTTCAAGCCGCAACCATCTGTACGATCGGGGCAAGAACGAACGAAAAGGTTTCCACTGCAAGTGAACCCGCCTTTCAAATTCTACTACTCAGATTGAAAAGAGGGAAGCGTTGGGAGGAGCACTCCTAACCAATGCACAGGCGCACCACCCTGATGATTCACTACCACACCACACTAGTTATTCGCCATATGCCGTACATGCGGTGGTTTTCCAGCTGCCCACAGGATAGGTCTGGTGAGTCAGAAGGCCAATCAAGATTTTACCCACTGAAGGACATTTTATGATGGTTCCGATCAGGGTTTGACCTGGGACATGCTCGTAGGATCTTTGTTTACCAACGAAGATGCACTGTTAGCATACAGCAATACATTTCTATTTTTCCATTCTTGATGCTGAGTTCTCCTTTAGGGATTCGATCGAGGATTTGTTGGACGGGTAACTATCAAGGTTTGGGGCAAGACCAGAACAATTCAGTCTCAATGCGATGGATTCGCACAGACAGAATGTGATTGAGAACTGTGGGATAGGAGCGATGCGAGAGGAAGGTGTATGTTTAGGATCTAAGCATTGGTTTGCCCACCACTCTACAAATGATTCGGTGATGATTGACCAAACCAACGCCTGATGCGTAACTACGATCACTAGGCAGACAATTTGCGATTCACACAACATTGCTGGTGGTGGGGGCGATGAATTTGTTGGTGGTGTTAGTGGTGTTGGTGGCACGACCCGGCCCCGTTCACTTCATAGATGATGTGGTGGGATAATTTTTGGGGAAGGGAGGCGGATTAAGCGCACTAGTACTACATTTGGTCTTAAGATGTCCTATGAATCTGATCCTTCCACAATGTGAACAAGATGGAGGGAGGTGTAGGAGTCATTGGTCCACAAAGACTTGGTACTAACCAGCCACTCTTTTTGCATTGACAGCGGCTATCCCTTAGCTTCGAAGATTCCCGCTCCAATTTAAACGGCCGAACGATTTCACCCCAGGTTTCTGGGTTGGGTAAATTTCGCCTAAGGGAAGTTTTCGGGATGTTCTTAATAAATTCATTTTTTCCATCTTGTCTGCGGCAACACATAGATACGTCACAAGAGAATAGGCGCATGGGTAGGTTCTCGTCATACATTTTCACAGTAACCGGTTGAGGACTAGCTCATTAGTAATGTGCTGATCTGCAGTTTGACGTTAGCGCAACCGACGGCCAAGAGGTCCATTACTCGTTGAAAAACCACTCAAATCGAATGTGCAATAGTCAGCGAACAAGAGATCGTAAATAGTAATAGTGTAAATTCGCGTCTGTCCTTACGACAGTCGGTTGTTGAGAAGCTGGCCTTTTGTCATGCAGATAATTTTCGGCCTGGTCACTCCTCAAAATAGACACTCATCAGCATGGCAGAGAGCATGTGAGAAGCAGGTACCCAAGCCGACCTCAGCCATTAGTCCCTGAAAATTCCTCCGTAATTCGCTTGGTTATGCTTATTCCAGTTTCATATCTGCCAACATTTAATTGCAGTTTCCGCAGCTTCAATTCTTCCTTCAACACTTTCCTCTATTACATTAGTTACTGGTGAGTGGGCTCTAGTGTCAGATTTGGTTTCTAATCCATCGCAGTCTTTAGTCAACGACACGCAAATAGTGTGGGCTGAAAAACATGTAATATAGGGAAACAGAAACACAAAATTGTTATCGGAATTGAAAGGCTGCATAATTCACAATAAGTGAATAACTATTTAATTCAGACAAGAACCATTTGACATGAACATAATTCCGTCCAATTTTGCAATAAATATTGTTTGTAGCCCATAAAGATTACTAGGATGTAAAAAGCACACACACACACACTCACACACGACAGTTCGACCGTCGTAGTCCGACGATGTCCACCGTATGCTCCATGGGATAAGCGGAGCAGGGACGGTGACTTGCGCATGATTTAGTTTAAAGTGATAGTAGACTTGCGCTGCATCTACCGCACTCTCTTTTCCTCTCCCACCTGAGCCCGGTGTCAAGACAGAGTCAAGAAGACCATAGGCGGGAGAGGACGCAGGTGACTGGCGCGGCTAGTTCCCCTAAGTCCTAGCCGCCCCTAGGCGTGCCACCACACCTCCATGTTCGGCATTTGTTATGGGAGCGCAAACCAAATAACGCCTGCCGTGCCCTAATATGGCCCCCGCATTGGTCCAACGCATCTACCACGTGACCCGTTTAGGGGGCACACACACACGACAGTTCGACCGTCGTAGTCCGACGATGTCCACCGTATGCTCATGGGAAAGTTCAGCAGGGAGGGTGACTTGCGCGTGGTTTAGTTTAAAGTGATAGTAGACTTGCGCTGCATCTACCGCACTCTCTCCTCCTCCCCCACCTGAGCCCGGTGTCAAGACAGAGTCAAGAAGACCGGAGGCGGGAAAGGACGCAGGTGGCTGGCGCGGCCGGGTCCCCAATTCCTAGCCGCCCCTAGGCGTGCCACCACACCTCCATGTTCGGCATTTGTTATGGGAGCGCAAACCAAATAACGCCTGCCGTGCCCTAATATGGCCACCGCATTGGTCCAACGCATCTTCCACGTGACCCTTTTAGGGGGCACACACGACAGTTCGACCGTCGTAGTCCGACGATGTCCACCGTATGCTCCATGGGAAATTGGAGCAGGGACGGTGACTTGCGCGTGATTTAGTTTAAAGTGATAGTAGACTTGCGCTGCATCTACCGCACTCTCTCCTCCTCCCCACCTGAGCCCGGTGTCAAGACAGAGTCAAGAAGACCGGAGACAAGAGAGGACGCAGGTGGCTGGCGCGGCTGGGTCCCCTAAGTCCTAGCCGCACTTAGGCGTGCCACCACACCTCCCATGTTCGGCATTTGTTACGGGAGCGCAACCCGAATAACGCCTGCCGTGCCCTAATTTGGCCCCCGTGTTGGTCCAACGCATCAACCACGTGGCCCGTTTAGGGGGCACACGACAGTTCGACCGTCGATTTCGACGAGGTCCACCGTATGCTCCACACCAGGTGGTGCAGGGACGGTGACTTGCGCGTGAATTAGTTTTAAGTGATAGTAGCCTTGCGCTGCAGCTACCGCACTCTCTCCTCCTCCCCCACCTGAGCCCGGTGTCAAGACAGAGTCAAGAAGACCGGAGATGGGAGAGGGCGCAGGTGGCTGGCGCGGCCGGAGCCGCCCCTGGGCGTGCCACCACACCTGGCTCGGATCCCACAGAGTGGGGGTGCCATAAAGGCCACATTAAGAAGGAGCCATTGCAACCCTGACTCTCAGTCCGCCAGTCAGCCACTCCACACAAAACACACATTGGGCTGACCCTGCGGTCCGAGTTATCCCGTCAGTTGGCAACCTTCCAAGCCACGGCTTTTAGCGCACCGTGATAGTTTCAAGCGCGTAAGATTGTTTATAGTGAGGAATATGCGCTTAGCTGTCGACCTCACTCTCTCCCACACCCCCACAGTCAGACTACTGTCCGAGCCGGTCAGTTGCCTGATGTGGGAGTGGGCGCATTGGCTGACGGATCGGCGTACCCGTCTTCGCGCGCCACAGCACGACCTGGCCCCCATAACGCACACACTAGGATTCACAAACTGAGGGGATATGGAGCAGCCATCGCCGTCTGACTCCCAGTCCACTGGTCAGCCACTCGACACACACAGCACATACACTGAGCCGACGGCGTGGTCTGGTGGAAGCGTCAGATTGGCAGACTTCCCAGCCACGGTTTCTAGGAAACCGTGATATACTCTGGTAAATGGTGATTGTGAGGGTGTTGTCGATGTATTGGTGTAGGTAGTGTGCGCTGATGTAGCTTAGCCTCCGGTGGTTTACCGGAGGTTGTCGTGGAGGCGCATGTGTCCTAATAGGCCCATGCGGTGTGTAAATGTGCGGGAGCAGTGAGGGCAGTGAAGGCGGGCGCGTCGACTGTATGTCGGAGCCCCAGACACTGGTTCACCAGCCTCCGTGCGATGGATGCGCAGGTGACCGACCAGGCCGATGCGTGAAATGAAGTTGCGAGCGCAGTGTGGGCAGGAGAAATCGGTAAAGGCTAGGGGAATGTCATTCATGGTAGTGGGGGTGTCAGGGGCGCTAAGAATGGCAGGAGCGGAGGGTGTGCATGTTGTATCGGTGTTGTCGGCATTGTGGTGTATTCCGCTGTCATGGATGCGCATGTGACCGAATAGGCCCATGTGATGAGTGAATGCGCGAGGACAGTGAGGGCAGTGGAGGTGACAATCTCTGCTGTGTGATGGTGTTCCAGGCACTGGCTCACCGGTCTCTGTACGATGTATTCGCAAGTGACCGACCAGGCCGATGCGTGAGGTGAATGTGCGGTCGCATTGAGTACAGCTTAGGAGAGATTCCCCATCTCTGATGGTGGTGGTGGTGGTGGAGGTAGTGAAGGCGAAGGCGGTGGTGGTTGCGGTGGTGGGGGTAGCAGGCGATGAGTAGATGGATGTTGTCTCTATGATGGTGGGAGTAATGGAATTGATTCCAGGAGTGAGGTTGGAGGAGTTTGAAGGAGGGTTGTCAGAATTTGACGTAGAAATTGCAATTGTCGGATTGTTGGTGCATTGCGTCCGAAGATGTCCAACCAGGCCGATTCACGCGCGGAAGATGCGTTGACAGCGCGGGCATGTTGGCAGGGCCTGGGCATTGGCGGAGTTGGTCCGGGGCGCTGGTGACTTTCGTGCCGCTCTTTTGGCCTTGGCGGCGGCGATCCGGTTGGCCTCATAGATTGCTGAACCAGTCTTAACTGATCTTCTCCATGCCGTTCTATCCTGGGCGAGGTCCTCCCAGGTCACTGAGTTGATTTGCAGTTGCTTCAGCGATTTCTTCAAAGTGTCCTTGTAGCGTCGTTTTTGACCTCCCTGCCGGCGAGAACCCGTAGCGACATCTCCGTAGAAAAGTCGTTTGGGTAGTCGCTCGTCGTCCATTCTTACCGGGTGGCCGCTCCATCGCAGTTGCACTTGCCTCAGCATGGCATGGATGCTGCGGATTCCGGTCCGCTCCAGGACTTCCGTGTCCGGGATCCTGTCTTGCCATCTTTGCTTCAGTATTCTGCGGAGGCAGCTGAGATCAAAGTGATTCAGCTTCCTGGCTTGGTTCGAGTAGACGGTCCAGGTTTCCGCTCCGTAAAGGAGTGTTGTCAAGACGACGGCCTTGTACATCTTCAGTTTGGTGTTCAGGTGAATACCATAGCGATTCCACACGGAGGCCTGCAGCCGGCCGAAGGCCTGACTAGCTTTGGAGATCCGTTGGGCAACCTCGTCATCGATTCTCGTGTTGCGCGACATCGTGCTTCCTAGATAAGCGAAGGTTTCCACGTTTTCGAGTTGAGCACCGTTGACATTGATTCGAGGAGCATTGTATTCCGTGCTGGGTGGCGGCTGGCGCATGACAACCGTTTTGGCTGTACTGATTGTTAATCCGAAATCTGCGCAGCCTTCGGTAAAGAGGTCCATGCTCCTTTGCATGTCCTCCTCCAACACGGTGTTAAGGGCGCAGTCGTCCGCGAAGAGCAAGTCATGGACTGTAGTCGTAGACACGCGCGTTGGAGCCTGCATACGCCGACTGTTGAGAAGGTGCCCGTTAGTTCTGTAGGCGATGCGGATACCAGGCTGCTCATCACGGTAGGCGTCCATCAGCATAGCCGAAAACATGAGACTGAAGAGGGTGGGGGCCAGTACGCAGCCCTGCTTCACTCCGTTGGTCACTGCGAATGCTTCGGATACCGTCCCGTTGTCAGTGACGCGCGCCGACATCCCGTCATGAAGCTGACGCACCATGTGCGTGAACCGCTCAGGACAGCCGAATTTCTGCATGACTTTCCACAGTCCGTCACGATTCACCGTGTCAAAGGCTTTCGTTAGATCCACGAAGGTAGTGTATAGGTGAGTTCGCATCTCCTGACACTTCTCTTGTAGCTGGCGGGCGGCAAAAATCATATCGGTTGTTCCCCGGTGTCGGCGGAAGCCACATTGGCTTTCCGGGAGCAGGCCCTGCTCTAGGTGACCGTTAAGACGATTGAGAAGGATACGGGCGAAGATCTTCCCGGCTATGTTGAGTAATGAGATGCCTCTGTGATTATCACAGAGTTGCCGGTTCCCCTTCCGTTTGTAGAGATGGACGATGGTCACGTCTTTGAAATCCTGAGGAACTTGTCCTTGGCGCCACCTCCTGGACGAGTGTTGTGAGTTCTGCCATCAGCCGGGGCCCACCATGCTTGTAGACTTCCGGTGGGATTGCGTCGGATCCCGGTGCTTTACCGTTGGAAATCTGCTGCACGGCCCGGATGGTTTCTGGTAGGGAAGGCGGCAGATCTAGGTCATTGTTCGTGTCCACTTGAGGGAGCCGGTCAATGGCAGCATCGGAGATGGCTGATGAGCAATTAAGGACATTTCTGAAGTGCTCGGCCCAGCGCTTCAGAATTTGCGATTTCTCTGTCAGCAGTGTTGTGCCGTCAGAGCTGAGCAGCGGTGCGGACCCCTTGATACACGGGCCGTAGATGGCCTTGAGGGCTTTGAAAAAGTATTTCATTTCATTGCGGTCCGCATACCCCTGGATTTCCTCAGCCTTTCGGATCATCCAGGCATCTGCAGCTCCCGCAGCCGTTGTTGTACAAGGCGCCGGCATCTGAAAAAGGCTGCTTTGGTAGCGTCAGTCTGAAGGTCCATGTAGGCTTTGTGTAGTCCATTCTTCTCCGCGAGTAAGTTACTGATGTCGGCGTCATTGTCGTCAAACCAGTCCTGGTGTCGACGGTGTGCGCGTCCAAGTATATCGAGGGCGGTGGACTGGATGACATTTCGCAGTTGACACCATCGTGTCTCCACGGTAGCGTTATCATCTGGAGCATGCAGGTCCTCCAGTTTCTCGGTTATTTGGTTGCTGAAATCAAAACAGTGAGCAGGCAAATTTAATAAAAGAGTATTTAACTAACATGGCGGCCTCTTACCTTGGGGCCTTCGTCGGAGTTGCAGTCAGAGCCTCATCTGAGAGATGACGAGGCGGTGATATGTCCAACCAGCGGCATCGCGGATCGCCTTGGTTACCAGCACGTCCTGTCGATCTCGACTCCGGACGAGAACATAGTCCAGCAGATGCCAGCGCCGCGACCGAGGGTGCATCCACGTGGCCTTCTCACGCGTCGGAAGGTGGAAGAAGGCGTTGGACAGCAGGAGACGGTGTTCCGCCAACGTGCGCAGAAGAAGGAGGCCATTATCGTTGCAGCTACCGAGACCGTGGGGACCCAGCACTCCTGCCAGGCAGCGTGGTCCGTCCCGACGCGGGCATTGAAGTCATCAAGGACAATTAACTTGTCCACTTTCGGCACAGTCGCCAGCAAGGCGTGCAGGTCCTCGTATAATTTGTTCTTCGCAGCATCAGAGCTCGTCATTGGGGGAGCGTAGGCACTGATGATGGTGGCGAACTGGTCTCGCCAAAGAGGCAGGCGGAGGCTCATCAGGTGATCATTGATACCCTACGGCAGACAGGGCAGACGTCCCACGATGTCGTTACGGATGGCAAAGGCAACACCAGCGTCGCGTCGCTCTGCCTTTGGCCGGCCGCTCCAGAAGAAAGTGTAGCCGCCCCCCACCTCCTCCAGCTGACCCTGCTCAGAGAATCGGGTCTCGCTGAGAGCAGCAATGTCCACCTTGTAGCGCGCCAGTTCCCGAGCGACTAGCGCCGTTTTCCGTTCCGGCCGGTTGCTCCTAGGATTGTCTAAAAGGGAGCGAACATTCCAGGCTGCTAGTGTGAGTGGACTCACCCGAGCAGCCTGGAGAGTATGGCGAGGGGGATGGGGACGGGGGGTATTGTTGTTTGTTTGAGTTTTACGACCGCGTAGTTTGCGATCTGCGAGTCGCGGCCGGCTGCAGAAGACGTGAGACCCAGCATTGTTTAGGGCACATTTTCTAGCCCCTTCATCCGCGAGGAGGCAAGCAGTGCTATCCCTAAATTGGGCTGCTCGGACATCCCAGACGGCTGCCGTACTCCACTATGGGTCACGGATTTGTTTTAGTGGGAGAACGACCCGAGTTAGTCTGGGCCGCCTACGGGGTTGCTGTCGCCCCCACCGTAGGACTTTTTGAGAGCGGGAGGTGGGAAGTTCGGGAGTCAGACATACCGAGTGTGGAGGCACACACAACACCGGAGACCCTCACCTGGTTTAGTTCGCCGGTCGTGACGGTTGCCCGGGGTGTGGCCGCTGGGAAGAACCCAACTTCGAGGAGCCACAGGTGAGAGTTGGGTACCAGTTAGAGGCGGCCACAGGAGCATTCACCACCTGTACGAGACAAATGGAGCATCCAAATGCAAGCTGTGTGGTGCTGCCCCTAACTAGTACACCTACACCCCGGGGGGGTTGGCACTCACACACAAACTGGCTATCCCCCCCTAAAAAAATTACTGTGTGACGTGGTACGATACTCACCTCCGACGATGGAAGCTTGTATGCTTTTGAAACGTCAGGAAAATACACCTATAGTCCCTGAGATCACCTTTTCTTCTCATATATATATATATATATATAACGGAGAAAAGTAGTTATTTAATTCATTCAACATTCATTCATTCAACAGATAAAATACTTTGCATGTCTTCTGCGTAGAGAGCTCAAGGGGAATCATTATTATCTCAATAAAGTGGCCAAAACATGATCCAGCCAAGTTTTAGTTGTTGTTGACACCAGAAGATGGAATATACCGTAGTGATTAACTTATTCTACAGAGAACATTAGCAGACATAAATTGTTATTTAAGAACCCGGAAGGGCACTGCTAAAAGAAAAATAAAAATAATGTGCAATCGTGTACACTTAAGTTATGAACGGTAGGTCAGCTTCTCTGCTATGGCAAATGACACAAATAGATGAGATGAAAAAATAAATAAAAAGAGTAGGCAGTGAAAAAACCCCTTGTGAATTTTTATGAAAAGCTATATGTTGAATGGGGTGTGTGGGTTTTTACGGCGAAAAAATTGTGGCTCGTGGGAGAAAAATGGGCATGTAAGGTAGGACTGATATACTGATGAGAGTATAGGACGGTTCAAAACGCTCCTTTTTGTGGTAGATATCATGTAAATTCAAGGGCTAATTTTTATTACCTAATGACTAATGGTGTGATCAAAATGCGTATTGAAATAGCTATAGGAGTAACAGTTAAGGATGCTAGACAGGGAATACTGTCGAGGGCATCATCAGTACGCTTCGGGTCAAACGAGGATAGGACCGTCGAGGTCACGAAGTTATTGGTCGAAGCTGCTATTTCGCATATCTTTGCCACCAACAAGCCGGGGACGTTTGCTGACTGTGTTTAATCACGGATGAAAGAGGATTGGGGTGCTTTTCAGTTGCGCTGTTAACATTGTCTCTTTCATCTAATGAGGTTTCTTTTTTCGATTTAGCAAAGATTTGTGTATCAGTTATGTCGAGTATATTTTTGGCATGAAAACGTTGGATTTCCTTACTAGCAGTTTAAGCAGGCAAAGTTGATTTGCATACCGCCAACAGCATGATGCAATCGTGTTTGGATAATGTGGGGCAATTTTTTGCAGGCATTTATTGAGATGCATAGAAGGTTACTGAAACAGTAACATTACCTACTTGATTCTGTCGTGACCCCATCCGAAAAATTTTCTATTTAAAACCAGGTCCGGACCTAGTCTTTAAGTGAAAGTTCTCAAAAAGCTGAATATTTTCCATAATTGCGAAAGCTATGCAAAGCTTTCCACTAGATTGTGGTTTGAAATAGGTACTGCACTGGGCGCCTCAGTTGAGTCCATCCTTCTTAGTGAGCTTGTGTTTTTTAATTTCAGACAAATGCTGATCCATTAAGATTGCCCTAACGAGGTACATTCTTCTACTTTATTTATTAACCTCCCTGAGAATTAGTTTATACTTTTTTTCTCAAGAAAATGAGAAGCCTACCCGAGATATGTTTTCGTTCACGATAAAAATAGGATTAACCAAAATTAAATTTGCTGTTCGGTGTTCACTAATCACCAACCCTAGGTTTGCAGACATGTACCGTTGCTACCAGGCCTTATCCACTGAGCGCCTTTACTGACTGATGTATCTGTGCAACTTTGTGTAACAGCGGTAAAATGCACAGGAGGACAAAACCGCTAGGCTGAATGGTTAAATCTGCACTTATGACTTGTTAAAATTTCGTTTTCCATGTTGGCGTTATGAATGAATTGTTTTTAAATGTTTTTGCTTCTCCTTGGAAAATCAGCGCTCGGTAAATTAGCAGTCAGCGTACTTTTCATTTCTTCATTGCAAAATGACCTTTCTTGGTTTAACTAACTGTCTACCCTAAGGCTTTTTGTCGTGTGCGCAAAGCTCCTTATAATCGAATTAACCCACAAAGCTCAGCTTGATGTTTTAAGATGTACCCCTTAACACGTGTTCCCACGTCCAAAAATTGCCTGCCATGGAAAACAAGCACTCGCCCCGGGTCGCTCTAACTGTCCGTTGTTTTCTCTGAAACTTGCCCAATTGACTAGTCTCTACGGTTTTTTCTAATGCCTCTTAATTTCCTGAGCTGTCTTTTATACAGTTTCATAAAGTGAACGTACTGCCTTCGGTCTGGCACTGTTCACGGGGTATTCACCAAATGATGAATTATTGTAGTTTTGGCGTTCTTTTTCAACCTCCACATTTAAAATGTCTTGGTGAACATAGTCTAGGTGATATATTCGATCTTAAATTGCGCTTGATACGTTGTGGAAAATTACACTCATGTTCATGTGGACAGTTAGTTAGTCGGGGATTAAAGTTGATCGAGTAAAAAGACGACGGAAGAGCACATAAGTATCATAAAGTAACTTGAAGTCTAAAACACACGTGGAAAAGCCAGTGGTCTCAGACCCTTCAGCTTGAGCACTACATATAACCAATTAATTAGCTGTTTTAAATGATAATTATGTCCGAGAAAGTCCAGTATGTCATTTCAAACAACTGCCTAACCTACTGAGCTTATATAATTTACACATACTGGACGATATATAACAGAGATAGTAGTGAATTAGGTTGATGCCTTAGGTTATCACAAAGCAACTTTTCACATATTTTTCAATACTTTCGTTTTAGAAGGATGGAAAATGGATTGCCCGATATTGGAACTTACAGGTCAAACCATATCCAGGCCTTTGAAACTCTACCGTCAGAAATACACGCTCTTAAAATTTCGGACAGCCACAAGGCTCTCGAACTCCATGTTCCTGCTAGGAATGGCTGCTCCTTCGATCACCTACCACTTCATCCGTCTCAAATACGCCGAGTTGACTTAAATGATGCGCCGTCGACCGAATTTAAGTTCATCGATGAATGCACGTCTTCCTCATCATCTTCGTCTTCAGGATGTTCCACTACCAAACGTGACCCTCAACACTCGGGGCTTGGATCCGGATCTACCTGCCACACGTCTGAACCGAATAGGTCACCTCCATCATCTGTCTCCAATTCTATTGTGGCCCAGATCTCGACAGCCCTCAGTGGACACTCGCCGCCGTCAAAGCGCCTTCCTTCTGCTGTCGTTATAGGCTACCAACGTGCAATCGCGGAGTCTATTGCTGCTGCGGGCCTAGTGACCCAAAGACAACCAGGACCAGCGGTATCGAGCAATACCGATGAATCACAGACTGTCGAAGAACGAAAAGTACTTGATCTGTTCGAAGCACACCCAAATCCGACAAGTGGAAGTGTAAATAAAAAGGCAAGCCCATTTCAAGTCCATTTATGACGAATTTTCACATTGGTATTTCTCGCCAACTTAGTAGTGAAAATTTCTCTCATTTCTTTCTATGTTCACAATAGACCTTTGATCAGTCGTTTCAGCAATCGTATCTTAACCCAGAGCGCATATTTCCGAGTAGCCATATCTGCTTCGAGGAACATTTTCCCGACATTACTTAACTCCTCAGAGTAGCATGGTTGCGAGATAATTTTCACACGTAAACAAATTTGGTTCAACCATTTGTGAAAAAGTAAACCGGAGCCTTTATATAGCTGGCGTTACTAAGCCTCTTATTAAACCATGGACTGTTTACATGTGGTCAACGCGTAACAGTCCCCATTTTCATTTCATTTGGCTCACTTGCTACTGTCCGTTGTTGGCTTTTATGTGCTTAAACGTAGCCGACGTCCTCGTAGTGGGGGTTTGCTGCTTTCCGTCTTTATACGGTCAATTTACTAAAATTCGAAGCGTGTTGGGCTAAATAGGTCCTGTTACTGTGAAACAAGGTCACAAATAATCACTGTTTTTGTCTTTAGTCCTCTTTAATGACTGCATGTTTAATGTGGTAGATTGTAACTTCACAGAATACGGCTTTCTCGAAGATCGCTGCGAGTGGTACATGGTTTGGCGGAGGGTTAAAGCCACACAATGTTATCATTACCACTGAAGTCACCTACTCTGAGTCCAAGCCTCGTCTAGGTTGTCAACCTGCGAATGGTTGAGCTATTTTTTGGCTTTGTTGTCATAGCTCCATACGGAAATACGAGTGTTTGTTATTGGTGATAGTTCGTTTTTCGAACACCACGGTGCCGATCACAAATTCGGAGTGTGATGTAGCCTGCACGTACATTGGATTACAATGAGGCTAACTTATGCAGCGTCAACCTCGCTTTCCAATGCCATCGTGTTCCCAGGATAAGTTTAGACCAAAAAGATTGGAGGTGAGGTTTTGCACAGTGTATGATTTGGCACAAATCCCCATACACCCCCAAGCTTGTTTTGAGAGTGACAGTATGTGCTGGTGTTACCAGCCTTAGCGGTTCACGCATTTTGAGGTTCGACTTTTCGACTACCCACCGCATGTGCTGTCTGTTCGTCCTCTCTGTATACATACTCTTTAATCACGTGAGATCAGTGTACAGTCCATACTAGAACGGTAGCTCAGGAGAAATGCAAGGGTAGATGAACAGCCTCTTAGTGGGGAACAAGGGCCATTCAACACGACGCATATGAGCGTCTGGTTTCAATCACCACCACCCCATCATGTATGTTTTGTTTTTTTTCAAAGCCCCTTTCCATTACCTCTTACTGAAGACCTCATATAGCTGTATCAGCGGGAAGTGGAACTAAACTTTACCGTTCTCCGCGGATGCTCTTCCTTTAATTATGGTTTTCCTCCAACAGACTGCGGGGAGTCGCCGATGTTAATCTGACTGATTTATGACTAAAAACCCCGTTCTGCGAACCACGAAAGCCTTATTACTGGACAGGAAAATAATTATTGGGCCTTTTTATTGCAATTTCGCGCTCCTTAGTACTCGAATTCTGAAGCATGTAAGAAACCAATCATGATTCTTTAAAAGACCACCGCCATGGACTTATTCTAGCCAGATTTTGGA
The DNA here is from genome assembly GCA_017591395.1 of Schistocephalus solidus. Lineage (NCBI taxonomy): Eukaryota > Metazoa > Platyhelminthes > Cestoda > Diphyllobothriidea > Diphyllobothriidae > Schistocephalus > Schistocephalus solidus. The sequence continues at coordinate 35,473 of WEDG01000813.1, read as the reverse complement.
CAGACCTCTTCATCGCCCTTAGTCAGATGACAATAGTGTTAAACGCATGCGATGAAAGGTGAGGGCGGCAAAGATCGCGTTTGGACCTGAATGGCCGAGGATGCCTGCGTGATGCTGCTGCATAAATTGCGGCCTGTGTCGTTTAAGTGTGTCGCGCCCCAAGGACGGCTCTCAGGTAACGATTGTTAAAAACTGCCACTTTGTTTGAAAAAACAGGGTGAACTGAACGAGTGCCGGGTAACTGTGGACCTTAGTAGCACTCAAGATATCGCGACAGGTCTGAGGACATTTTGAAGGTTAGCAAAAATCCTCCCTGCGGTATTATTTTTGGTCGACAATGTCTCTCTAGTCGTTTGGCAATCAGTTGGCCTGAGGTAGTTGAACCTGTTTGCGTATTCAATCTGACAAGTATTACTCACCTGGGATACCTTTCCATAGCCGAAGACTTAGCCAGGAAACATTTTAGCCTTCACAGAATTAATGCGTAAACTCAATGATTGATTGGCATCTAGACCCACGATACAGCCTCCTGTGGGTTATCTTAGCTTCACGCCAGTAAAATGATATAGTCAGCTCAGTCGAGATCGGTCAGCTGTCATTCTGGTGCATTTTCGACGTTAATGCCATGACGTAGTATGATAGTATGAACAACTGGGCTGCAATCCTTTCTAATTTCGACCGACTGTGCAAATTTTTCATGAGCATGAAATCGTACAATAGTTGTGTGGTAGGATGCCTTGATTAACATAATACGTTTTGACCGCACAATGCCTATCCCAGTTACTCGTAACAGGAGGTCACAGTGAACGAAATCGGAGACTGCGGCGATGTCAACAAACAGGCGACAGTCGGTTGCTGGTGGTAAACATGATAGTTTACAAATGCACTGCGTGTCCACGACCGGCTCTAGATCCGACTTTTTTGGATCTTATCCTCGCTTTGAAACCACCCGAAAATGTCGATGCTAAAAATCTTAACAGTTTATTCTGCACATAATCTTATCTCTCTCTATGAAACCAGGCATAGAGATGAATGAGTCCCCGTCATGGGAAACGATCCCATCTCACCGTGTTTATACAGTTGCCTCATGAGATCCGGTTGCCAGAGTCTCGGTACTGGGCTTACTGATTTCAACAGAGAAACCGTCATCTCCCTGTTGTTGTGTAAACTTGTTACTAAAGTAGATTTTCGGGGTCACAAGACATAGCAAAAGCAGAACATAAACAAAATTTGCCCGAGGAGGGAGAGTTGGCGATGGTTTCTGAGCAGTTGCCCGGATCGCTCACACCCTTGACGTCGTGAACGGAGTCATTCGGTGCTGGAGGCCTACTGCTAACTTGGCGAGTAAGGCGGTAGGGCTTTCGTTTGTCCTCAAAGTTTGAGGCCTACTCTAAGGGGGTCGCCTTTTCACCTTTGTTCATTTTGCTGTCCTCTCTCGCAGACTATGTTGTCCTTTTACTTAGCTGGCAAAACCGCTAATCGATGAGGTCTTCGGTTTTAACTGCTAGGAAAGACAGTTGTAGGGCCATTATCTGTCCCAGTCATTACGTCACCGCTGAAGGAAGCCGGTACTTATCGCAACTCTTTCACTGCTTTCCGCTTTTCTCCTGACCGATGAGCTTGTTGTACATCAATCCTCATAGTGAGCACCTCTCTCACACCTATCTCACATACTCAACGACAGTTTATTTTCTTGAACTATCATTTACTTCCCAAGTTCGTCATTTGCAACAGGACAGACCTCCATATCTGATGTGAATAGCTGCAACCACGTCAGATGTATTATTTCCGTCCTCTGAATTGCTCAGGCCTTTATCTTCAGTCTTTCTTAGCAGTATTCGAACAAAACCGCATTCCATACCAAATGCCCTAGGAAAGATATTTTCTGTTGCTGCTCCAGGTGGACTGTTCCCCAAGCACACATCGATCGGATCTCCTCCTCTCACCTCCTCCTCCCCCACCGTCCGAAGAATCAGACGACCCGACCCCACCACCATCACCCCGGCCTGAGGGCCATTTCGAAACCGGCCGTGGCACCATTACCACCACCCCTAAATCCTTTCCTGTTTATGATCAACACATGCTCTGGGAGCTGTTAGTCTCACGTCGAGGCAGCACCGATGACGCCGAATCGATCGCGGAATCCATCTACCACCAGCCACCGAAGGCTGCTGACCGAGCTGCAGCTTGTCGTCTGGCTAAGCGCCTTTTCACTCTAGACGGTTTCAAGATAACCGACGTCGCCAAACATCTCTGCAAGCGGTAAGTTGGTGTTCGCCTGCCCTTTATACCCTAGTGCTTGCCCTTTGTGACTGCTCACTCTCATTCACTTGAGCTGTCATCTGGCCTGACTGTGATCAGAATACGGTGAGGGGGGATAAGATCCAGGTGGGCTTGGAGAGGGAGGACAGGCGGAAACTAGCCGTTGAGGGAATACTCGAACTGGCGTGGGTGATGGTGAGGGTGTTGTCTATGTATTAATGCAGGTAGTGTGCGCTGATGTGGCTTAGCCTCCGGTGGTTTACTGCGGGTTTTCGTGGAGACGCATGTGTCCTAATAGGCCCATGCGGTGTGTAAATGTGCGGGAGCAGTGAGGGCAAAGAAGGTGGGCGTGGCGACTGTATGTCGGAGCTCCAGGCACTGGTTCACCAGCCTCCGTGTGATGGATTCGCAGGTGACCGACCAGGCCGATGCGGGAGTTGAAGTTGCGGGCGCAGTGTGGGCAGGAGAAATCGGGAGGGGCTGGGAGATGTCGTTCGTGGTAGTGGAGTGCAGTGGCGGTGAGAATGGCAGGAGTGGAGGGTATACCTGGGGTATCGGTGTTGTCGGCATTGCGCTGAATTCCGCTGTTATTTATGCGCATGTGACCGAATAGGCCCATGCGACGACTGAATCGTGCGAGGGCATTGAGGGGCAGTGGAGGCGGCGATCTCTGCTGTTGGTTGGTGCTCTAGGCACTGGTTCACCAGTCTCTGTACAATGGATTTAGCAAGTGACCGACCAGGCCGATACGCGAGGTGAATGTGCGGTCGCAATGAGGACAGTTTAAGAGAGAGTCCCCATCGCTGGTAGTGGTGGTGGTGGCGTTCAGGACAGCCGAATTTTTGCATGATTTTCCACAGCCCGTCGCGATTCACCGTGTCAAAGGCTTTCTTCCGGTCCACGAAGGTAGTGTAGAGGCGAGTCCGCATCTCCCTGGCACTTCTCTTGCAGCTGGCTAGCTGCGAAGATAATGTCGATTGTTCCTCGGTGTCGTCGGAAGCCACGTTGGCTTTCTGGGAGCAGTCCATGCTCCAGGTGAGCGTTCAGACGATTGAGGCAAATGCGGGCGAAGATCTTTCCGGGATGTTCAGCAACGAAATTCCTCGGTGGTTGTCGCAGAGTTGGCGGTTTACCTTCTTCTTGTAGAGGTGGACAATGGTGGCGTCTTTGAAATTCTGAGGACTTGTCCTTGGTGCCACACCTGGAAGAGCACTGTGAGCCGGTTTATCAGTTGTGGTCCGCCATATTTGTTAATCTCAGCAGGGATCGTGTCCGAGCCAGGTACTTTCCCGCTGGACATTTGCTGCACGGCTCTGATGGTTTCTTTGAGAGAGGGCAGGAGATCAAGGTTGGCGTTGATTTCCACTTCATGCAGTCGATCGAAGGCGGCGTCGGAGATGATGAAGGGCTGGTTAAGAACGCTTTGGAAATTTTCCGCCCATCGCGTCAGGATTTGCGTCTTTTCTGTGAGCCGCGTCCTTCCGTCGGCCCTGAGAAGAGGAGCGGCGCCTTTGGCGGGAGGTCCGTATACAGCCTTGGTTGTGGTAAAGAAGTTCTTCCATTCGTTTCGGTCCACATACCCTTGGATTTCTTTGGCTTTGCGGGTCATGCAGGCATCCTGCATCTCCCGCAGCCGTTGCTGTACAAGGCGGCGACTTCGGTAGCAAAGCGGTCTTGTTTGCAGCGGTAGGGCGAGCAACGTAGGCTTTATGCAACTGGTTCTTCTCGGCGAGCAGAGCGTTGATGGCTTCGTCTTTGTCATCGAACCAGTCTTCGTGCTGATGACCTGCGCGGCCGAAAACACCCAGGGCGGTGGATTGGATTGTGTCCCTCAACTGACGCCAGCGGTTATCCACGGAGGTGTCCGTGTCGGCGACTGGAAGGTTGGCTTGTCGTTTGGCCAGTTCGTTGCTGAAATGAAGATGGTGAGCAGGCATATTCAACAAATTAGTGTTCACCTTACCTGGTGGTCGCTTACCCTGGGAATCTCCTGCGTGGCTGCAGACGAAGCCGCATCTTGGAGATGACGAGATGGTGATCCGTCCATCCGTCGCCTCCGGGGATCGGTTTTCAAATTCAACGGGTATTAAGAATATTTTTTTGAAACCGAAATACTCTTCTCCTTCAAGAAAAACTGTAAGAATAATTTACTTTTCCCATGAAAGAAGTAGAACACCGTAACTGGGATGCATCACTTTTTTAGAATATACTTCAATTTATACAGTCACCAAGACTGTGTGACATAAACGCAAGGGTCTCATCCCATCCTGGACCCCCAGCTTCCGCATATGAATTCTGACATAGCTTCATTTAATAAGCAGCGATGGATAATTTTACCAAAAGGGAGACAATAAATGGTCTTCGGGAAAGTCTTTATCAGGCCTATTCGGTTGCTTGTGTGGGTAGTTGACTTGCTCGAGTTGGGCACTGCCACTGGCGAGGTTCTGTATGGACCCCTGCGTCTTTCTACGTGAATTACAACAAAGTCAGATGCCAAAAGGTTTGGAATTCCATCGTTAAACACCTGATTGACACTGGATATGTTATAGACCCTGACAAGGAGTATTCTACTAGATTGCCATGTGAAATTACTCCGATAAGGCTTTCTGACCATAGCAGAAACAACGGCATTTCGGACAAATGACAGTTCTCTGAGTACAGAAGATCGCGGTACATGCTGAATTTTTGCCTTGGCGCGAGGTCCGCTTCGTTCACGCCTACGGATAATTTGCCCGGAGCTCCGCTATCCTCCTCCTCCTTCTCACACTCTTCCCTTTCCTATCAATAATCTATAAATGATGTTTTCCTACCCTACCTCTCCCAAGTCACACTCCCCCCATAATAATGATTTTTCATACTCAACAATTTTTGGCAATTCCAAATCATCGCAAAGGTTTGAAGGGTTGCACACGGGGATAGATGCACCCCGGCCTCGCGCTATATTGCTGACGTTACCTCTCCCAGTGCCCTTACCCAAAATTTAGCCCTTACCCCACATTGCGATTTAGCGGAAGGCCACATGGGGGCACATATTTCCGTGTTTTACCATTAGGGGTTTCCGGGGGTGACCCGGGTAAACGAATTAATAGAACTGTTGACGTTTCGTAGTTCTTGGTTGACCATCCATTTTTTGAGCTAGATATTGCACACGAATCGAACAAAAATTCGATCGGCCTCCTAAATTAGTCTGCTTCGGGCATGTTGAGTTTCCCCAACGAATTAGAATCGTTGCCTTCCTGTCTTTTATCCATCTTATTCAGTTAAATGTGACCATCTCGCACTACTCTGTGTGCATAATTAAACAGGAGTTTGTACTGCTGATCGCAGTCGATGTGTATGTTGGTGTAGGTGGAATCTGAAAAACACACTTCTAGGTCAGTCCTCAGGTTTTCTTGGACTAGCGTGATCGCTCCTTAAAAGTCAAAAGTACGGCTAGTTTCGTCAATGTGCATTACAACTCGGGGTTTTGGGTTGCCAGTCAGTGCTCTTTCTAACGAGTCCGAACTTTGCGTCCGAGTTTACTCACTTAATTGCATTTCTAATCATTGCACCTGACTTTACAGACTGCGACCCGAGTTCCAGCAAGTGACAGTGTGCTCTAAGAGTTCCCCAAATGAATGCGAATTGTGGTCGGCCGTCTGTGGACCATGCCTGCCCGAATTGGGTGCAATATTTGACACTTATTTGGAGCCTCTTTTGATATCGGGGTTGGGGGGAGTGGCCTTTTAAGACGTCGCCAACCTATTCAGCTTCTGCTCAGTGGGTGAACGCGCCAATCTCCATCAATGGGTAGCCAACCAAGTATATAAAGACCACTGCAGTTAAATAAATTTGTTTCACTGCGTCACTAATCTTTCTCAAATTGCTCTTTCCTCATGCAGCCAGTGAAAAAAATATACAAAACCCGATCGATTGTACTCATCTACCTCAAGTACTTTACCTATATGGGTGACTGTATGGGCTTGATGATGACTTGCAAAAGACGCGCTTCTGCCTATCTGTTTCCTATTAAACAGTCGTTCGGATGGGACATGTCACGCATGACCCCATGTTTTTCATTAATTTTTACTGACATGTTTAACCGACTGCTGAGTTTGCAATATTGTGTATCACAGAAAGACTAATCTAGAATGTTGACTGTCCGACTTCCCCGGCAGTTGTGGGACAATTTTACCTTCTAGCAGCTTCATATTTATATGATTAACTGCTTTATTCACAAGCATTTCGCTAGTTAGTCGCCAATGGTGATGACGTGACTAAGATTAAATTACAAAGTACTATGTCGTTTTGGAGATTTTAGGGCATACCTATGACTATGAAAGGGGGTCTGAAGCTTTTGCTGAACTGCTCTTTGGTACAGAAGCATCCTAATTGGGTTGAACCGTGTCCAATGAAAGCGTAGGATTTTGCAACTTCGTCTTTGCGAATGGAACGGGTGTATTGGTGTGACTTTCCTTCATCAGAATATCATTTAACGCTTCTGTTTTTTTATGAAGTTTGGTTAAATGCAAGCCGGTTTCGAGGGCATGGGGAAGTTATCGTCCATAATTAACTCGATGGATATTTACAGCATGTCCATCTTATCAACTTATATCTCAAGTCGCTATGCGACTGCCCGTGAGGGCTCTAAAGTGAGCTCCAAGGCACAGCGGAATATAAGTGTTTCTTAATCAGATCGGTGACCACCACGCTTTCATATATATATATATATATATATATATATATATATATATATATATATATATATAAATTCTCGGCCTTTCTTAGATGGACAGGAGGCAACAATGCGGGTTTTGTCCCAAGCAAATTTGTGTCCAGTTTCTAGCGTATGCAAAGTAACTTGAGACGAGTGGTCTCGCCTCCTTACTGCTAATTGATGTTCATGTATGCGCGTGGAGTCTAACTTTCCTGTCTGACCACAGTACACCGCATTGCAGCTGTTACCTGGTATCTTGTATACGACTTCTTTTTTATCTAAATAGCCAAACCCTATCCTTAGGGTGTACAAGCTAATGTCGTAGTGTAGTCGTTGGTTTGTGCACCACTTGGAATAGATGTTTCCGCAAGTGCCTTTCAACAAGTTCAGACACATTCTTGATGTACGGAAGTGTTCGCCAGTTCTTTAATTTGGGCGCTTGACCGGAACAATCTAGTTCCTTATCTTTTCCTTTTTCTTTTAACTTCTGTCGTCTCATGCATCGAAGTATAAATTCTCTTGGATAACCATTTCTGTAAAATAGTTTGAATAAATAACTGAGTTCGTTTTGGTTTTGGTTTCGTTTTAGCTCGATTGAGTAAGCTGTTAACAATACTCCGCTTGTGATCAATAGGGTGGTTGCTCTGGTAGTGCAGAGTAATTTCCGCATAAGCTTCCTTGCGGTAAACCGATGTTTGAAATGTCCCGTCAGTCTTTCGCTGTACGAGGACATCAAGAAATGGGAGTTTACTGTCAACTTCTCTTTCGAGCGTGAAGGTGATAACTGGTAACTTTGAGTTTATAATGCTACGTAGCCTTTCTAGTTGATCCTTTTTAACCATAACAAACGTGTCATCCACGTAGCGTACCCATAATTTGGGGTTAACTAGTGGTAAGGCTGAAGCTTCTAATTTTTGCATAGTTACTTCAGCCAAGAAGCCGGAGATTGGTGAACCCATAGGGGCTCCCTTTAGCTGTTTTGTAGTATCCTTGTGAGAAGGAAAAATTCGTTTCCAGGCATAGATCCAAGAGTTCCAGTAAGGCAGATACAGAAACATCCATGTCATAAGACTGCAGTAATTCTTCTGTGTATCGCCTTGCCAAATCTATTGGTATGGATGTGAAAAGAGAGACAACATCGAAAGATACAATTATTTCATTTTCTGCAATCTGGAATCCTCGCAATTTGTTCAGAAATTCTACAGAGTTTTCGATAGAGGTTTCACAATCCCTTGTCAATGGATGTAACTTGTGGAATAGCCACTTAGAAATTTTATAATTGTGTGCACCAATTAATGAGACTATCGGTCGTAATGGTACTTCGGCTTTGTGAACCTTAGGTAATCCGTAGATTTTAGCTATGGTCGGTTCAGTTTGTCTTAGGGACTTGGCAATAACTTCTGATATTTGCTTCTTCCCTGTAAGACGCTTTAAAACCCTTTCAATAGTTGAATTCTGCGTTTTTGTAGCATACGTGTTAAGAGGTTTATAGGTTGAACTATCTTGTAACAACGACAGCATCTTCTCATCATAGTCCACCTTGTTCAAAATGGCTGTTGAACCTCCTTTGTCCGCAGGTAGGATGACGATGTTTTTATCGGTTTTTAAAGTTTTTAATGCCTTCTTCTCTTCGTGTGATAGGGTTGAAAAAGGATTTCGGTTCCTTAAGGCATTTACAGTGCTATTCCGTATTGTGAAACGTTCCTCGTCTGTAAAAGATTCTGCTGAAATGATGGACTCCAAATTCGCAAGGAAATCTAGGTATTTTGAATCAGAAAGATTGTATTTCATTTCCCTAGAAAGTATTCGTTCTTCGGTTATTGTGAGGCTTCTGGATGACAAGTTTACAACATTTGTTGACTTATTTTGGTTCGTGTAAAATCTATGGGAAATAGCCATCCATTTCTTTTGCAAAGCCTCTCTCTTCTTCTGTCTTTCAATGTCGGCAACACAGGTAATCGTCTCATTTAGAGATTGAAATAAGTGTCTAGGAATTTTATCTCGACAAAACTGCATATATTGCTCTTTAAAGTTTTGAATTTCTGTAGTCTGTAGTGAGCATTTGAAATGAACGCTCCGAGCATGCTTTGTCCGTAACGATTTGCAATCTGATATCCTTGGGTTGTTTTTATGGCAGGTTTAGTTTGGATAGACTTGGGCATAATCTTCATTTTTCGGCATCGATGTAAAAACGATAACTGTTCCTGCGTAAGATTTTCGCGTATTGCACACTTTTCCCATCGTCTAGATTATAGCAAAACTTCGCGATCGTAATTCATACGTATCAATTGGAAAATAGGCATCCCAAGAAGTATAATTCGAAGCAAAGACGTTCTTTGGGAAACAATAGGTAACTTTATTATGTAAATTTTCGACGCTGGTACCCCAGGTCGTCGTCAGACTTGTGGTTAGTGTACAAAAAAACAGTTTAACTTTAACACGTGCCGGAAAAAATCGATATCGCTTAGTCATTCCTGCCAATTGTTGTCATTTTGGTGTATTTCCATTTGGATTGGCTCTCGCCTCTTCCCGCTTTCTTTCAGGTTGCCGTACACATGGTCCAATTCGATGTGTCGGTTTATGCATGAGTTATCTGAGAAAATGGCCTCTAAAAATTCTCGGCCTTTCTTAGATGGACAGGAGGCAACAATGCGGGTTTTGTCCCAAGCAAATTTGTGTCCAGTTTCTAGCGTATGCATAGCGTATGCATAGACTTCGGTTCCCCGGTTATATTTATAATATGAGTCGCACCAATCTGCTGCATATATTTTTACCACTTCATGTGCACCCTGTTGCTTTTAAACCTATAACTTATGTGCAGAGTCTAAATCCTTTTGATGAATTCACAGACTAACTGGATCGACCAATGGTACGCTAAATTTTCGCCTCTTTTGCAGTTTTCAGTTTGACCATTTGTCTAACAGCCACACATAGTCACACGTACATGCTAAGGGCGCCTTGGAACTGTGCTGTGTGCTTAAAAAGCGTACCTTTTTACGATAATGATCTGCGTGTTGGAGATGGGTTTATTTCTGCCACCTCCATGCCCACTGTTTGCTTACCCCCATCACCCCGTTTCGAGCGCACCACATTTCAATCCTTTCCTTTAGTACTTTTTTTTGCTGTGGTGGGCTCTGGGGTACATGGGACAGTTTAGAGCGGAGTTTGGACTACATCATTGAAACTTGAGGCAAAAGGTGTCGCGTTTTATTTTCGTCGATGTTACTCACTTTGGTAGAAGGAAAACTGACAGCTCGTGACAAAATATAGACACAAACTGTTTATATATAGGAAACTCATTTCACCGTCACCAACCAGCCGAAAAGGTTTTAGGCTTGAACCGGACTCGGCTGATCATCAGGCTTTTCAATCAAGCACCACCACCATCTGTCAGTTCGTTCAGGAGCATTCAAAATCACATTGAAGTGGCGTCCATTTATCTGTCCTTATGAGATTACACAAGGGTGGCTCCGTGTTTGTCTTGGAGCACCAGTCTACAGTCTGCGGTTGTATGGCGAAGAAGGTTCATTATTTGATCGATCGATCGCAGTTGACAAGACCTTGACTCAAACACGGGCCTTTTTAACTCATCTGCTCTCTGCTCGACTGGTCCGCATTTAACCCTCATGTCTTTCCGACATACAGTGGGAATTCGACTGAATAATGACTACAGTTAAGGCCGAAACGACCATTCCAGTCTGCATAGGTAACAGTTCTCGTTCAGTGATTGCTCGATATGTGACCGCCGCCGGCGAGGTCTCTAGGTCATTGATCCAAAGTTAAAGGGAACAATCTGCAAGGACATTCCAGACAAACCCGAAATCGCCCACATCCTCTTCTACAACCAGGATAGACTAGTGAGGGCCAGTTTTATTTGTGTGTGCGTGCTCTGCGTAATCCTCTTCAACACACACTTAGGAGGGATATTCAGAAATTCAAACTTCTCAAATCTAAGAGGAACAAGGGGCATGCTTTCTAAGTTGTATTGAAAGATTTGGAAACAGTGGAATACGCATATATTCGATTTAATGTCGGAGAGGAGAATGTAATTGACAGCTTTATCGATAAAAAAAGAAATATCCGAATGCAGAGTTTCGAGAACACGTGATTTCCTGTTAGAGGACTACAAATGTGAAATTTATATCACTTCTTTCCGCAAAAGCACGGCTGAATTTAGCATGATTTGAAAATGACTGGCAAGAAGTCTCCTTTGGCAACAGGAAAGGTTTTTAGTAGATAACTAGCATACCACGGTGTGTAAATCGACCTGAAATGCAGTTCCGTACTTTTAAATGTTTTTTTTTGAGTTCAGATCAGTGTATTTCAGGGAAATGGACTTACGCGTTCGAACTTCCTTTTTAAACATAATTTTCCCTGGATAAATTTTAACAAGGCACATGCAAATCGGAGGAATTTGCAAAAATGTAAGAAAATTAAACAGTTAAACATAAAAAAGACTTAGTTTAACACAAGTTTACTTTTTTAGGTTACGCAGTCACACAGTTCCCTTGCTACTACAGCATGTATCTGTCAACACTATGTTTGCCTGTCTCCACGCACTGAGATATCAAAGTCGCTTCGAGTATGTTATTCCATGGTTCCAGTACACAATTTGAGAGGAAATAAGTTCTCGTAGCCAATCTTTCATAGTGCACGCGTAATTTGAATGGATGGCCCCGGAAGGTTGGTTGTAGATGTGAGTTGGGTGAAGTCCCCATACAGGAGGGTGCAGTCTATGCCACACGCAATACGGAAGATTTCTATCAAGCCTCCGCTTAATTTCCCATAACCCAGAGGATAGCAGTGTAGGTTAGTTCGGAGGATCGTATGTGCCAGTGCTCCGTGACCGCTGATAAATTTAGTGGATCGCCTCTGAACCAATTCGAGCAGGTTGGAATCCTGATTCCTCCAAGGTCTCCAGGCCCGGATCGTCTATTCAACATTTGGCCTTACAAACGTTCCGAGGACTTTGGAAAAGCAGTCTTTGTCGAAAACCGTAAGTGCTCGTCTGATGGCGTACACCATTGAAGTTGCGGCTTTAGCTGCCTCATAAGACTGCCTAGGCTTTTTCGTTAGTGTTCATCACACAACGCCTAAGTCCATCCGTGTTTCTGTTTGTTGGATTGACTTTCGTTCAAATAGCAGGTGCTTGTACCAGAGACCTGGTTTTGTTTTCTGAGACACAGTCATATCCACATGTTCGAGTTAAATGACAGGGGTCTTCGGCTAGACTACTCTTCCAGTCGTCAAAGATTCTCTCGGAAGTTCGCCTCATCGCCAGCACTGCGGAGTACATCCCAGATTTTGATATCATCTGCAAACATGGCACACTACCAGTCTACTTATTGTGCATGATCATTAATAAATAAGAGAATGAGAGTTGGTCCCAGATCTGAGCCTCGTTGGACCACGCTCTTTATGACCATGTCTTAGTTGCTGTTCCTCTACACAGACAACTCGAGAACGACCAACGAGAAAATGTTCGATCCATTTAAGAAGTTTGTAACCGCACTTACGTAATCCTTCTGCTGTTGCAGCCCGGACAAAAGCTTCATCACTTGCGTGCTGTCACCGAGCCCTTTATTTATCGCATCTTTCTTTCCCAAGATGGTTGTTTATGAGACGACGAAAGAGCTTTCATGGATGAGCTACGGACAGCAGTCGGGTCTGCACCATTCATGTGAAGAGCTAAGCGGGCACATAGGGCCACAGCGCACGTTCTTGCAGGAGTTGGATGCAGTGATCTGATCTGAACGACTGATAATGCCAGGTCTACTCTTTCGGTACGACTCGAATTTCAGCTACTTGCGCCGCGAAACCACCCACACTGTATGGCATGACAGCAACGCAATCTTGGGTAAAACAGCCAGAACGCGCGTTGGTGTGGTAGAAAAAAATCGAAAAGCTCCTGATAATGACTTTCCGCCAAACAGAAGCCTCCAAGTGCCGTTTGGACAGGGCAAACTGATCGATTACGCAGTTTTCTGTGCCTCTAAATCTGGGAAGCAGAATCAGCACACAAGAATAGGTAGGACGGACTGCCAAGAGGATGGCAGGTCATTCGAATTATTCGCGGTCGTCCTTCTCTATCGTTTCACACCTTATAGCAGGTCAGAACGAGTGCTGCATCTTACTAGGCGGAGATACGTTGATGAGTCCTTTTACCGTCGTTGAATCCTCAATCACTGCCACTGTTATCAGCAGCAAATTCAAGCCTATGCGCAGGATTCAGGTAATGGTTATGGCATTCTCACCAGGTAAAATGCGGGTGGCACTTGTAATAATGCGGCACATGCAGCGGGGATCAATTTGTGTTTGTGCTACGTGTAGACGGTGTTCTTAAGTTTGTAAGTCACTGCGCCTGTGGCATCTATATTGTGTCGCACCGCTGAAGCAAGCTTGGTGGGAGAAGAGAGACGGAGAGAGTGTGGTAGATGCTGCACAAGTCCGCCTCACTATAAGCCAATGCGCGCACAAATAACCGGTGCTGCGCCCAATTTTTGGGGTACGCGGTGGACGTCGTCGATCGCGACCACTGAATTGTCCTCGTCACGTTCCTATTTGGTTCCCACGATCCATCCATCGCTCATCATGCCCGTCATGATGGTGAAATTCCATCGCAGATGCGACTTTTTGACCGAAACCAACTTTCGACGATCAAGGAACGATGGCTATGTGAATTATTAGGAGAGTTGTTAACTTGCTGTCACCTGAATGCGTCTTCTTACCAATCTTGTTCATCTACTTCATAGATTGTGTTCTTGTACACGTGTCAACAGACCGCTTGCAACAATGCACTGCAGATCTTGACTGCGCGGATAATTCATACGTGTTTACGAGCGACTGCTTCAAAACAAAAGTGATCGCCACGAATTCTATCACAAAAGACATCTCGATCACGGCATATGTTGAAGTTACTGGAGGTATTTGACACGTTTTTACCACATACCATACGTGCAGGACAAAGACGTGTTGCTCGGTGGATCAGTCGGGTGTCCGTAAAGTTTCAGAAATTGAACTTTTGGGTGCGAGAATAAGGAGTGTGCCCAAATTTGAACTCGGAACGGCCTGCCAAGCTACAGCGGTAGTTCGGGTTTCTAATGCGTTCACATTTCGCCTATGTTGGCTCCATTGCAGCCGTTCACCGCATACGAAGATGCACCATGCGAAACATACTTGTGGTCGACCGCACCGGGCATGCTCATGGCATGGTTCCTGCATTGTTAGTCACTAATTGTGTACAAATAACGGCTACTCGAATTACGTTCAACATAGTATCAACTGCTCGGTAGAATGCCTAGGACACAACCAGCTATTACTCAATCAGTCTGGCTTCTATCAGTCCTTTCAGGGCTCTCTTTGGTTTGGGGCCTTTTGGTGACTTGAGCATCGGCAAACTAATCCATTATCCAGTCAATCATCGATTTAGTATGACCGACTTCACCATTCAAAGCTTGCAGCAAAGTCGATACTTGGTCATACATTAGGCATTGACCGGTTGACGTAGACTAGCCCATTTATCAACTGGGATCCACTATTGTTGCAACCAGGGCAACTGCATAACCCCATGACGCCCTTACCCTGTTAGATGTGCATGTTTTTCGCGCATTTACCATTAACTGAAAAAATCGTTTTTTTGTCGAGTCACGCGCTCTGCTTACGTTTTGTGTTTGACCACCGCCTGCCGTGTGTACTAACACCTGCGTTTTGATGTTGCATCTTGCTGTTTCTTTCCTTTTTCCTAATCATACATTTACATGAGCAAAGATGAAGTCTATTCGAGCACCGGTACAATTTGTTTTATTGTTCTGAGCTTTCAAACTCCTGCAGGAGCCCATCGTCAGAGACAGCAGCAGCAACAAAAAGGTGCCTTTACGTTGACGACGCGTTTGTTGTCGTCAAGAAAAACATGCTATAAAACTTCTATAACTTAGTCATTGGAATCTTTCCTGATATAAAATTCACAAAGGCGGAGGAACAAGAACAGCAGCAACCTTTCCTTGATATCCCCGTCAAGCGAAATCCCAACGGCGAAATTTAGACCGATGGTTTACGGGAAAGCAACGAAAACCTCACAGCTCCTCAGCTTTCATTGCAACCACCCGGTGTCTCACAAACGAAGCTGTATGAGAATGCTCTTCAAACGGATTCTGACTCATTGCAACAAGCCGGAGGAAAAGTGCATGAGGCCCGAAAGCTCCGCGAACAACTTGTGTGGAATGACTATCTGACAGCGTTTATAAACCAATGCCTACGCGTTCGGCCTCAGAGGACCCACTCAGAAACACAAACAAGGATATGACATGCTCTGCCATACAGTAAGGACGTCTCAGAAGTGACTGAGCACATTGTTGCCGGGCTAGATGTTGGCATTGCACACCGGCCCAAATCTACCATGCGCAGCACAGTGATGAAAATCAAAGACAGACTAACCCCCAAAGAGCAATCTTGGTTAGTGTATCGCATCCCGTGCCTAAACTGTCCTTTTCGTTACACAAGCCAGACTCAACGCATGCTGGGATCGCGCATACGAGAACGTAAGTTGGCTGTGCGATGGGTTGGCGAAATATCGCAAGTTGCTGCCCATACCTATGAAACGAGCCATGAGTTGAACTTCGCAGTTGTCAAGGTAATCGCCCACACCGAAAGGAGCTGAGCCGAGAACTGCTTGAAACCTGGTCCACAGATGGGAACACAATCAATCAATGTATCGATTTGGTGCCAGTGTACTGAGCCCTGAGCAATCACGTCCAGACTTTCGTCAATGATCATTGGTTGGTTTGTACCCCCTTTAAGTGTCGCCGTTTTGTTACTGCTGTTATCTCTGAGGCTTGACCCCTACACGAGCTTGAAAGCGCAGAATAATACATTGTTCCAGTGCTCGAACAGACGTCGTCTTCGCTTATGCCATCTCCTGGCACTCGAACTTTCGCATTCATTCATTTACATCACTTTATGTGTGTGCCAACTGTTTTTGCGGCTTGTACCGCTGCCAACTGACTGACTGGGATAAACCGTCCTCACGGGACGGAGGATCAGATTCCTTCTTACTGCGGCCTGTATGACAGCCCCACGTATCGGGAATCCGAATGGTTCCTTGTTTGTGCAAAGAGCTGGACCATCGTGCGCGGACCAGACGTGTACGGCATGCGTAGATGGGCTGTTTAGCTTTGCCAAACACTGCGCCCGATGTCACCTCCGCTCGTCTTGACTCTATTTTCCCTCCGAAGCCAGGCAGGTACCGGAGGGGCGTGTGGGGTAGATGTTGCACATGCCAACTATTACTGCAGAGCAATTAACGTGCAAGTCATCGTTCCTGTCCCCCTTTCTGTTGTGGGGCCCTTGATGGACCTTTTCGGTAACGACGATCAAAATGTCGTTGTCCTGTCGTGTGCCCAGCCAACCAGGTCGCCCTGCCGTTACGTTATACCAAAATGGAGCCATTTCATTACGTTTCATTTGTCAGTCGGCCTGCCTGGCGCGTGTCACCAACGTCTCACGCCACTTAGGCCACTGCGTTCAGGTCGGCTGACAAGGTCTAGGAAATCCACTAGCACATCGGAGAGAGAGAGAGAGAGACCGATACCAATGCATTTGCTCTCATGGTATATCAGGACATTCCTTAGTACAATAAATCTGACACGCTTGGCTCGGTCCCGACCCGCAAAATTTGGTGGCTTTGGAGGTGTCCAACGTATGAGATAACTAACTGCTCCTTTGGAAGTATGACCAACGGCTCTTTATCATGGTCTTTAGTGCACCTCCCATTTCTGTAAGACACGGACCCCCTGTTTGACACGCTTTAAAATGTGACCTCACATAAGCTGTGCGCCAAAATCTTTTCAGCAATCGGCTTGATATGGACCGGCCACCTAGCACGGACAAATCATGTAGTTCCTCCATAAAGTACCCAAAGGCTCACGACTTTCAACCTCAATAAACTTTACCCAACGTGCTCTGAAACTGTCGAAACGCGCTACAAGCCTTGGACAGAAAGCCTCCAACCAGCAAGTTCTCTGGAATTAGGGTAAAACTACAATGGTCTTTATGACACTCCTCTGTGTTAGATCGAGAACAGCTCCTGAAAGAGACCTGGTGCATATGGGGATAGGGACCAGACCGTGTATAGCACGCGCAAACGGGTTTTTACGACGTAGCAGCCATTGTTTCAACTCCTTGCTCCTGTGCTCAGGTGGGCTATGTCTTACCACTGCGACACGGTGAGCATGGTAAGAGCAAAGTGAGCAAGCTGCAATACAAGCATGCCGCGATGTAAACAAAATCACGCGCAAATCACCATTCTGACCTATCGGAGACAGTCGTGGCCCTAACCGCTCGCGATGACCGAAAAATCATACGCCTGGCCTGGTTTGCATGCCAAGTTTTTGTGTGTCGTGTGCGTCTACGTGCTGTCGAACAGACGATTAGGTCGGACACATCGTTTGGCGTAAAATCGCACCGCGCTGTTTTTGTTGTTCGGCTGTCCTCAGGGACTCTAGTTAACTCACGTCCGCTTCTGCGAGGGGGGCGCAGACACTGACGTGCCCACCACCACCACCACCACCAGGTGCCACAGATGCTCTTATTTTCATGACTATCCTTCTCATCACCAGTATCACCGGCGATAATGATTCTGGTTCCAATTGCAAGTTCCACATAGGCCTTCTTGCTTTACTTCGCCACAGATTTATGTTCTGCACTTCAAGATCTCAGTACGATTCATAAACAGGTGAAGTTTCTCTCGCTCATGTGTGCAAAAGTTCCGGTTGTACAGAGCTCTTTTTGTCAATAGTATTGCCCGTGAGATTGCCAGATAGCACACCAAAATGAGCTTTCGCCAAGCGAGACATATTTATGTTCTGACGTTTCAAGTAACGATTTTCGCCCTCCATGTTCAGAGATTTGGGAGTCCTGTGCACAGCTCTGATTACGTGGTGCGTGCGTTATGTGCGCATTGTACATGGCGAATGGATCTCCAGTGCAATGTGAGGGCAAACCCGACCCTCGTTTCGTCGTGGCAATATTTCGTAACCTCGACGATATCGTGTTTTCACTGCTTCTCCCAAGGCTGGCACGCAACGTCAGCTGAGAGGCAGGCAAGTTTGTATGGCGGTAGATTGAGCGATCTTTTTTAAGTTCAGACCCTTTGAACACCTGCCTGGACTTGTGATCGTAATCTCGGTTCACAACCCCAGTGATCTCAAATTTAGAAAAAAAATATCCCATCGGCGCGACACTCCACACCTCGGATCTGCCCTCCCGACGGATTTTTGGGCTGCATCAAATGCCTGCGGCGTATCTAGTCAGGTTTTTGAGCGACTCACTTAAAGTGGCGAGAGGCCTCAGATCACGGCCTTCGAGAATCCCTTCACATATGGGCCACACCGACATGATATGGCCTGGCTTCTAAACAAATACTTGTGGATGTCCTGAACAGGCCTCAAAGACTCAGGATACCGTCCCATTCGGCGATCGGTATACTGCAGTAGGTCGGTTTCCTGTATACTGCGATGGCCAGTTGGCCATGCAGTCGGTAGCGGACGCGGACATCTGGTTAAACTTGTCGAGGGTATAACATTTGTAAGTTCCGGAGTAACATTAGCAACGAGACGACCTTTCGTCAAAGACGGCCTTTTGACCGGCCTGTGATATGAAGACGTGCCTTCTAGCATCGGTTGTGCTAGGTGAGGCCCCAGCAGACCTGCTGTCATATGTTCCTGCTTTCGAGTCCAAATCACCATTATTCTTCTTAATATTATCACTATAACTATAACCACTTTTGCCGTCCGCACTCAACTTCCTTCTCGGTTTCCATTTTTTTGTCCGACTGGCCCTCCAGAAACGATTTCTCCCAACTTGTGGGCGAGGAGTTTGCCAGCTTCTTCGACTTCTCTGAACAGCCGATTGATACAGCCCTGCGGTCCTTCCTCACCAAATTCTCCCTGACGGGTGAGAGCCAGGAACGTGAACGAGTTCTCTTCCACTTCTCCCGGCGCTATGTTAGCTGCAATCCGGGCGTCTTCGTATCCGAGGGTAAATCCACACTCCTGCAGTTGTGCCTCTTGTGCTTCCCCATCCTTTTTTTGTTGTTTTTCACCTTTCTTTCTGTGGGGTGTGCTGAATGCAATCATACCATAGCTTCATCTGTCCATTTTCTCAGATTCCTTTTGGTCTCCTAACGCGCTCTTCTTATCCCTTTCCACATGCATATCCTCTTCTCTCTAGGCCGCAAGTTACCCTCCTTGTGCGTCTTCAGTGGTGGTGGTGGTGGTGGTGCTGCAGTCTCTTTACCGACAGAACCCCACACGCACGCACAGCGTACCTTTTGCTGCTGTTAAAAATTCGCCTATGCCTGTAGGGTATTCTATATGGGGGTTGTATAGGTTTTTTTCTAAAAAAACCACCTTCCCCACAATCGTAATGCTTACTCTGTCTGTAGCAACTATTTGTGTCTGAACTTACCGAAATGCTGCTGATGCTTCTGTCCCGAGGTATGATGGACTGCCGCGGGACAGCGTTACCTTCTGCTGTCTGTCACCGACTTGACAATTTCCGCTGCTGGCTGGACCCTGTTTAGCCCCCCCTCCCTCCCCCTTATTTAGACTCGCTATCCCCAAATTACTGCCTCTGTTTCTTTTCATCTCCCAGTCGTTATATTTTTCTTCACACGCATCCGTAGCCCCTCTCACTTCAGTGCGTTCGAGTCCGCTTGTAACCTGCATCCGACTGCGTTACGTCGGCTACCGCGACCAATCTCGATACCAGTCAGCGTTAGTCTAACAAGTTTATGGTGCCTGTGGAAGGGTTGGGTTGGCGAGGTCGATCCAGCTTGGGTCCAGCATCTAATTCCGCACTATAAAGTACCACATGCACTTTGAGCCTATCACTGCGCGCTACCAGTCGTGGCTCCAAATGTTTATAGTTGACAAAATAACCCCTTCCTTCTTAGGACTAAGCGCAAGTTGAAGTGGCTCTTTCTTGATCTGAACTTTATCATCCATTAGAACCGAGATCTTCCTGATTGAAGCCGGGTACAGGTGGAGTTAGGGTCGGGTCGGGGGCGGCACGCGTAGACCAACTGTTTGGCCTTGCCCGTCACTACGCCCAGCGTTCGCCCTTGGTCATTTCGACCTTGTCTTGTCATCCGAAGACGGTGGATGGTGTGGGAAGAGAGAAAGGGAGAGAGGGGACGTGAGGTAGACACAGCACCCGTACGCTTCACTGCAAACAAATTCACGGCTGCACCAAACCTTTGAGGCAGTTTTGGACGTCGTTGCCATCCGGTAACGCCAGCTCGCCAGAGGCGCGCTCCTGGCTTGTTGATTAAAAATGTCGACTGGCGTCCAATTGGCAATTTACCTCCCGATCACGTACGCGCTGTCATCATCCTCATCATTTCCACCAACATCAGTCGTCTGGTACACCTTACTGGATCACTTACCTCGGACAGGGCGACCGCTGCCGTCTCTGCTATAAAGTAATAGGACGATTAGTGGTTTTCTCCACAGCACGCACACCCTCACCGCGCTTCAGTCTGATCCGGCTGGTCTTTTCCCCTTACAAGACCCCTGTGCAAACTTATGCTGTCTGCCAGACTGATTAATATTATTTATGTGGTGTGTGACTCCTCACCATCATAGTTACTTTGTGCACTAATCTCCCTGTGATGCCTTAGTAGGCACATTATGCGCTAAAGATTTCGCCGAACACATTACGTAAAATACCACTGAGTGGGCCATACGAGTGGGAACCGAAGGTTCGAATTCTCGTTCTTTTGTTTTTGAAACGCTAGCAAGCCTTACACTCTAACTATTGAGCCCCGTGCTTTATGTTCGCCCTGCTGCGACCAGGAATATTAACGGTTGGTAGTGCGTTCACCCTTTGGGTGGTCACACGAAAGGAAAAAGGCAATACGTCATTATTTGCCATACTGACAGCACAGGTACTGGCTGAAATGCCAGATGCGCCTCTTTCGCCAATCTTTTGCCGCAACCTCGCAGTTGCGAGGGGTTTGGCTCATCAGCGGATCCCCCCAGCGTTCTCACTGGTTTTCTGCCTCAAGAACTCCGGTTTCCATCTTGCCTTGCTTAACTTCTGACGAAATTAATGCACGAATTTGAAGCTAACCCTTCGAAACAAACCTTTTCAGACTCTGTCCGAAAGTTGACATGACTATTTGAGGTGAACTGCACGAGAGACTTTTCCGAATGATTTATTCCAAGTTCGTGCATTAATTTCCTCGGATATTAAACATGACAACGGCAGTTCTACCGTCGTTGTCGATGTTATCCACCATGGCAGGCGCAAGAACGGCCTTGAGAAGAACGGACTTGAGCGGCATATACCGCACTTGCGTCCGCTTTCATGACCAAGTCAAGAAGACCAGGGCGGATTCGGGCGCGGTGGCTGACAATCATCTGCTGCCCGTATACACTTGCTACACATGCCTCGTCCGCGCACAGTGGACCAAGATTTCACACACCTTAATAGGAGTGCCACAAAGGTCACATTAAGAAGGCACGATTGCAGCCTGACTCCGTTGCCAGCGTAAGACCGGGTTATCCCCTCAGTCGGTAGCCTTCCAGGCCACGGCTTTTTACGCGTCGTGATAGATTAAAACCCGCCAAACTGCTTGTAGTGAGGAATATGCGCTGAGTACCCTGGGGATGCAGTCCGCAGAGTCTATCTTTCTTACTTCCATCTCTCAGCCATTGGTCCACTGTCCGAGCCGGTCAGTCAACTACTGCTGGGATTGGGTGTAACTGACTGACAGATCTAACCGCCAATCTACCGTGTCAATTACGACCCGTCTCCAAAAATAACACACTAGGTTTTCACATACGGGGGGAGTGGGTTCCTTGGATCTCACATGCGTTCGCGTGTCATGGTAGCTACATGGCGAAAAAACCAAAAAAACACACTTCCCATTTGCGTGAAAGTAGCTTCATTAGTGTCTATGTAGGGAGTGATGTGGGATGGGTTGATGATGTAGTTACTAATGGGTAGTGGTGGTGGGGTTTCGTCTGTGGTGGTTTACGGCAGAATAGCATGTACGCGCGTGCGGCGACTGAGTGTGCGTAGGTAATGCGTCCAGCTGAGACGAACGCCATTGGTGTATGTTGGTGCTCTGGGCACTATTTCAACAGCCTCATTATGACGGATTCGCAAGTGCACGACCAGGCCGATGCGTGATTTGCATGTGCAGTAGAAATTTTCCCAAGATGGGCTGCTAATTGTCGAGGTGGTTGCAGTTTTGAGGTCTGGTGGTGGAACGCTGCTGAACGGAGAGTCGATAGTGCTTTTGATGCGGGCAGTTGTCGGATATACAAGGCGGGTTTAAGATGTCGGTATTTTGTCCAATTCTGCTGTCGTGAATGCACAGGTGACCGAGTAGGTACATGTAGTGACTGAATGTGTGGGAGCAGTTTGGGAAGTTGGGGCGAGTGTATCTTGACCCCCAGGCATTGGTGTTCGCTGGTCTCAGTGCAATGGGTTCATAAGTGACTGATCAGACCGATGCGGGCTGTGAAGGTGTGATCAAAATGAGGACAATTCAGGATTGCATCCACACTGCTGGTTTTGGTTGCTGGCAGTGTTGAGGCCGGTGGTTGGTTGGGAACGGTTTTAGTCGTCGTCAGCGCCGCAGGTGGGAGGGGGTTGGGAGTGCGCGCCTGCTGGGAATTCGGAGCCTGCTCACCGGTGGTGAGGGGAGAGGAGTGCGGTAGGGTTCATGACGGCGGCGTTTGTGGAGACAGTAGGCAGATTTGTCATGTCGTTGTTTCACTGAGACTAGAAATGTTCGACGAGACCGAGCCCTGCACGGAATTTCCGTTGACTTGGGTGCGTTTGCAGGGGCTCGTATGTGGGCTTGGCGGGTCTGAGGCAAGTTCGTGTTACATCCGTTGGTCAAGATAAAGTGTTTTGCCTGCTTGGCTTCACGTTCCCTTTTTCGGAACTACTTTATCTTGGTTATCTGATCTGTATGCGCTGTACCGGGAGAACGTGCTAATAGGCGTCTTCGCGGTACTCAGAAGACATAACCCAGGGAAATTGGTGGTTTGATTTCACAGTCACGACGATTAGGCTTATTTCACCGCGATTAATTTAACTTAGGGAATTTAAAAAACAGCAGTCGCCGTGTTTAATGCCATTTTTATGAACTTGCATCCACATAGATGACCTCACAATGCCCTCGCGGTAGCTCATGTCTTATACTTATCCCGGCAAGATAAAGGGTAGAAATTTAATGGCGGCTTGAACTCTCGGTGCGGAAATGTGGGGTCGGGAAGGCTTCCCCCATTTAATCAAAGTATAGCTTGTCAGTTTTGCACTGTATCACTATACCTGAGCTGGGCGTTTGGAGGGTGGGGATAACTTATATCCCCCCAGTAGGACACGGAAACAAGAAATGCTCGTAATATAGGCGATTTTGTGCAAGCTTCCAGGGAAATCACGGTTAAGGATGGGGTTAATGTTCAGATTAGGGTTACTGTCGAGGTTTGGATTAGCGAGAATATTCACGTTTCCTCTAAATTAGCGCAAAACCACCTGGATTACGGGAGGGGGAAGGGTTCGAGGAGGCGCCCCTTCTCCTGCCGGGAGGAGGGGACATATAGGTGATTTCAACCGTTAGAAAAATGCTTGCCACACCCTATATTTCAATGTACCACCAGGAGTGCCTTTCGTCTTCAACTGCCGCCTTCATCATATCCAAAAATGCGACCTCAATGGGCGGTCAGTCACCCGCGTTTTGCCTTCCTACTGCCCACTTTACTAGCGGGGTCGCACATTGCGTCCTTACCGAATTGTCTTTTACAGCCGTTTAGAGATTGCGTTCGAAAACGGCGAATTTTTTTATTCTCACACTACCATACTTACACGTTCTAAAACGTGTCTGAATATGTCGCCCCCTCGCGCGAAATGCATTAGCTGTAATGACGTTCGGTGAA
Source organism: Schistocephalus solidus (assembly GCA_017591395.1). Lineage (NCBI taxonomy): Eukaryota > Metazoa > Platyhelminthes > Cestoda > Diphyllobothriidea > Diphyllobothriidae > Schistocephalus > Schistocephalus solidus. The sequence continues at coordinate 11,566 of WEDG01000813.1, read as the reverse complement.
GTAGTGGTTCCTATCCGTTTTAATGTCCTAATTTGGGTAAATGACGTTATGCTGTTCCACCCAGAATACCAGTCTCTGTTTGGCTAACGAAAATGCCCTGATTATCTTTTTCGTTGTCCTCTTATGTAATTGGTTCCTGGTCTTACCCTGGAGGAAATGAAGAAAATCGAGATGTGTTCATTATTACATATTTTCAAGGGCAGTTTCTGTGGAAGATGGAAAGGACGGGTGAAGCACTAGAAATAGAGGAGTTATTTTTAGTAAGGATGACTTATATTACCGCCTAAACGTGAATAAGAACGTCCCACCCATTTAAAAATACGTGGCCTTGCGATGCATTTTATGAAAGGTAAATATTCCCATGTTATAAGCCTAATTAGTAGGGACTTTTGGCAAATTTGAATAATCCATTTGACCCACTTGTGAAAAACTCGGCGGCCTCGGTGAGCTTCGATCCCGAACACTAGCCCTAACATAAAACTAAACTGCAATCCTAATCTTAATCCTAGGCCCACCCTAAACTTATATCCTACTGTTTACACGAACCCAAACCTTAACCCTAAGCATAATCCTGACTCTTAACCTTAAACCTTACCCTAAAATAACCCTGGCTCTTACCTTAATCCCAAACCCAATTTCCTGGAATTTTACGCACAGGTAGATGTACTACGGGGGGTTCCTGTTCTCATGTCCTGTTTACGGACCCATATACTTCATTCTTACTGATTTTTCTCAGCTGCAGCCTGTTAATGGCTATGCGGCAAGCGTCAGAACAAACTGTGCGACAGTGGGAGGGTTGGACTATCAGTGCCTTCTTGTGCACCAGATCCAATGCTAGCAACCACTCACGGGGTCGTCTCTGCGTCCTTCGGCCCGGATGTGTAGGCATGCTAGACGGTGAGTGGTGCTAGACCTCGACGCTTCGGTGTATTTGAAGGGTTATAGGCACCACCCCTGCTCAATAGAAATCGCAAGCATTTTCAGTGTGTTTATGGATGATTTTTGCCGCTCATGATGAGATGGGGTGCTATCGAAGGGGTGTGGATCAGAAAGTTTTTTTTGCTTCAAGACCGGCTGTAGGCGATCCTGTTGTGAAGGACCACTTTTGTCAGAAATCAGCGCTTTCCTCACTATAATAAATCTGACGGGCTTTAATCAATCACAACGGGCCAGAAGTCGTGGCGTTGAACGCTGCCAACTGACGTTATAAATCAGCCCTTCTCAGGTCTACGGATCAGGCTGCAATGGATATTCATTAATTTGGTCTTCATGACATTCTCACCAATGTGAGATCTAAGTTGCGCTTACGGAAGGCCTAATACATATAGTGGGGACAAAGTCGTGTGTGACACGCGCGGACGGCTGCTTAATCGCGTCAACCAGTGCGCCTGTGCTCATCTTGCCTTTGTCTTGCTATTTGAAAAAGATGTACGCTGTAAAGAGGGGAGCGTGGTATATGCATTGTGAGTCTGCTCCACGCGCAAGTTATGGAGGCTGCGCCTATCCTGTCGTGGGGCACACGGCGTATCTAGTCCCTTGCGATGGCAGAACTGTCCTGTTGTTTAATTGGTTGTCGTGACGTTCTTTCCGGTGCAGGGGCCTTTCTGGAGTCTTTTAGGTAAATGTGCAATCTGACATGGTGGTAGGTAGACTCGGATGCCATCTTGAAGATCCCAGATTAGCCAACATTCAGCATCGAGCCTACCTCATATTGCCGAAAAACTCCTGTCGCGTGGCCCCTGTGGTGAGCCAGTATACCCTCCGTGGTCGACTGGTGGTTTAAGAGCCAGGCTGCAGTGGCTCCTTCTTAACATGACCTCCATGATACCCCACACACATGAGAATCGAGGCACTTTAGAGTGAAATCCTGTAGTTTGTGTTTGGGGAGGCCAGGTCATGTATGTTGCACGCGCAGCCGAGATCAGTAATTATGTCAGTCACTGCGTTCATTCCCCGCACCAGACAACTGACCGACTCCGACAGCGCACTGGGGCCTGTGAATGGGAATAGAGTGTGAAGTCGACGTCTCGTCATATTTTCCTAACTATAAACATTCTGACGCACTTGAAGTTATCCTGGTGCGCTAAAAGGCGTGCCTTTGAAGGCTGCCAACTGACGATGGAACTCAGACCTTGCAGTCAGTATGTCCTTGGGTGAAGTGGTTGATCGGTGAAGGAAGAGTCAGGCTGCAATGGCTCCTTCATCATGTGGCCTCTATCAGGGTGCTCCCACTCCGTGGGACCCGAGCCAGGTGTGTGGCACGCCTGAGGGCGGCTCTGGCCCCACCAGCCGCCTGCGCCCTCTCTAGCCCCCCATCTTATTGACTTGGTCATTACACCGGGCCCAAATGGAGGTTGATTCAGTGCAAGTCTACCACGATAAATTAAACAACGCGCAAATCAACGTCCCTGTGCCCACCATGGTGTGCTCTATACGGTGGACCTAGCCTGAATCGAAGATCGAACTGTCCATGTGCGTAGTCCAGAGTCCGATTAACCTGCTCGTAAACCTCGCCAGAAAATGCAAATGACCTTCTTTCACAGAGCTCCAGGGTTTGCATAAGTTTTCTATCATCAGCATAAATACCCTCGCGTAACCTTAACCGTTTCACCTGCGAACACCCCACCGGTTCTGCTCGACTCGTTTGAAACTGTTCATTCTCTTGCTCTCCCGGCCTATCCAATCCCCCCAAAAAAAGTGCGAAAGTCCAGATGAATAGATTCCGCTTCCATGGTGATCGATTCTTGAAATCCGTCAATAGGGGCACATCCACAGATTTGTGTCTTCACACGGATTCGTGAAAGGGACGGCGGGCTGCCTGCGCTGCACAGCACAGCATTACCTGAACCTCAAATTATGCATACTCATAGTGGTCTGTGGCATCGGCTGCATTTCAACTCAGCTACCTACTGCGATTAACACTTTTGTCCAAAATTTCGCTCCTGGGCTTTTTTGTCGTACCCCAACCCAGCTATGCCCACTACTACTTGAATCCACCCCCCTCTCGATTAGTTCATCAGACGGAGCTGTGGTCGGAGAAGTAGTAGCAATTTTTTACGGGACAAGACGTCAGCCTGCAGTCCTGGAAAAACCGAGCCAACGCTCTCGAAGCAGTCATCGAGGTGGAAAAGGGCAAAATCGTTAAGGGTGGCGGCCACGTACTCCACGTATGCGTGACGGCTCCTAACTTGCGCTTGTCTCTGTCCGCAACACAGCAAAAACACCCTTCAGTTAATACAGTGCCCTACATTCTGTTGTTTAAGCAGACCAGAAACCCGGTGGAAACTCTTCGCGTTTGGCACGTGATCTCCTCCCAACAGAATCCAGACCCGTGTTAGCGCGACCTCTGATTACTGTATGATGATTGGCTGATAACGGCGCGTATGCTGACAACGGCATTTCACTGGCCCTTCCCCTATTAGTAAACTTATCGATTGTCGATTTTAGGTCCTACTGCCACATCTGAGGTCTCAGAAGACAGGCGAACACACGTATTGAGCTGGGAAATCAGCCCAACCATACGTGTTCCTGTCGATCAGCTTGAAGAGCATTAAAATCGATGGTTATTTCGGTTGTTAGCTACAATCTCGGACCTTCCACACCGGGGGTCGGATAGGCGTCATTTTCAGGGGGAAGATAGTAGACAACTGTTTAGTATTGCTTGCGTGTGGGGTCCTGCGGGTCCGTACCTGCCTGATTTTGGATTGAAAATTTCCATCCACCACTTGTATTGATCTCACTGCCTTGAGTATTATGTGCTCCAGGTCGAATTTCGGATGCCTTTTCTTAAGAGATATTGGCAAAAAACTAACGCTTCTCTGGAAAATTACGTTTTTTTTCAAAAAAATGTGAATTCTTTTTCTTACGGACTTGCCTTTTCATACGCTCTTTTTTTCAGGCTTATCTTCCCTGCAAATAATTGCATATTCCTTTCCAGGTGGCCGTAAAAAGCCCCTTATAACTCTTAAACTCTTTTGGCTTATCTGAAACTTGTTTGTGGGATTCACAAGCGGTTATACATAGTCTGCGGACGCTCAACTACCGCATTTTCAAGCTTAACTTTTAAAAATCTATTCTCGGCTACATTTAACCCATTTGTGTAAACATCGGTGCCCACGGTGGGATTCGAACCTACGACAGCAAGGGGAGGTTTTAGCGCAGTCAACTTTCTAACCACCTGAGCTACGAGACCCCACTGGAAGCCATGAGTTTAATCACAGTTTTGTCAAGGTGCCCGCTCAGCCTAACGCAACGTACGAAATCCACTGATTCTGGTACAATAAGGTCCAAGCAGGATTTCTTAAGTAATCAATCTAGAATCCGCCAGGTGACAACCAGCGTCAGTTATTCAATCGAGGGTGTTGGCAGCTTTGAATAATTCCTTGGACTCAGTTGTTAAAAACTCGGTGGCTACAGCGTTTTTCACAATCGGGTCAAATAAATTATTAAAATCTACCCAGCGCCCCTATTGAATTGCGATTCGCCTTCCTCCCGGTGCATAACATAATGGGTTTCTTTAAGGTTTAATTTCAAACAAAGTGCAGCTATTAACAGAACCCTGTCGGAAGTAGTTCCCTCACCCTCATAAGCATTCATTACCCGTTTTGGGATCTGAGCGCATACACCGGCAGCGGGGTAGATGCGCTGGACTAATGTGCTTTCCGGGTCAGCACACGAGAAGCATTATTGGAGACGCGCACCCATAACAATACCGTGCAGGCCTACACGCAAGTTTATGTCGCTCCCGCCATTCAAACCCAATCCCGTCCTCGGTCTTCTTGACACTGGATTCAGGTAGATTTGAGAGAGAGAGTGTGGTAGATGCTGCGCAGGTCTACTATCACTACAAGCTGATTCACACTCGAACCACCGTCCCTGTGCCCACCCTGTTGTGGGCATCGTCATATTGCCGGGGAACTGAGCTAATTTGTTGAACAATTCGACCCGAGGCGCACCGCGGTGTATGAGCTAGCTGAATGAACATTTCGTCCCGTGTTCAGCAGTACTGCAATCGCAATTAAGTAGCAGTTTCTATTTGAAAGCATATCGATCATTCTCTTTCAGTGTTTCTGGAACTTTGGTTCGTAATCACTGTGTCCCCTTGCCATATACATCGGTGGTGTGGGGGTGGGAACAGTTTTAAAATGAGGGCCATAGGGCAGACGTGGATGTAAATCATGGAAATATACGTAAATTTACTGGTCTGTCGGCAACTGGCTGCAACCTACATCGATCCGAACTCGCAAATAATGATGAACTACCGTCAGTTAAATGAAAACACACGGTGTGTGTGTGTCCGTGTGTGTTTCCCCCTAAACGGGCCACGTTGTAGATGCTTTGGACCAACACGTGGGCAAAATCAGGGCACAATAGACGTTATTCGGGTTGCCTTCCATAGCAAATGATGAACATGGGGGTATGTGGTGGCACGCCTAGGGTTGGCTAGGGCCCCGGCCGCGCCAGCCACCTGCGCTCTCTCCCATCTCCGATCTTCCTGACTTTATCTTGACACCGAGCATAGGTGGGGGAGAATAGAGAGTATGGTAGATGCTGCGCAAGTCTACTATCACTTTAAACTAAATCACGCGCATTTCACCGTACCTGCCCCATCCTGCTTGCCCCATTGTGCCTTATGGCTCAATATAAAGCCCTCGCAGGCACTCGCATAGCGACTAGTAACATATGCAACGAATGGAGTACTGACAACGACAAGGGAGACCGGAACGGCCATTTCTGGCTGAATAGCCGTCATCAGACAGTCATACCCAATCCGAAGTGTGACCGCCTTGATCAAGTGCTTGACACAAGTACCAAAGTTCGCGGATTCGAATCCCATGCGGTCCACACGTGAGATTGGGTATGGCTGGCTGATGACGACTTATAAGCCAGAAATGACCATTCCAGTCTCTCTTGTCTCGGTCGGTACTCCATTAGTTGCATATATCTACACATACATAACGTTACACGGTACACAATACTGATAGCACAGATACAACCTAAAAGCATAGACACGTGTTTAGTGAATATTATGCGGTTGTCCCGCCGTGGATCGGAGACTTAGGCCCAATTATTCTTGTGAACTTTTGGTCTGCATTTCTAAGGCTTAAATCACAGGCATTTATTCGGAGGAAATAAAAAAGCAGCAGGGTGGTCTATATGTCACTCTCAATGATGTGAGATTCCGCTCTCCCTTTTTACAACCTGGGACACGCTTGGGATCAGGCCCTGTGCGGGGCACGCGTATACCGGCAGTTGAGCAGCGTCAGACACTTCATCCCCACCCACCTTCGGTTCTCTTGACATTGAGGCCATGCTCTTGTTTGATACTTTTCCGGATGAGTTAGTTTCGTTCAGAGTGCCCCTTAAAATTGAAACTTGTAATAGTAGTCATAGTATTAGTAGTAGTATTTTTAGTAGTAGCAGTAGCAGTAGTAGTGTGCATAAAGGGCTCTTATGTGAATATCTTAGGGCATTGTAGCAGTACACCGTGTCTTTGGCTTTTCGCCCAAACGCAATTTGTAAGGGAATTGGAAGCAGTTTCAGTTAGAATGAGAGACACTATGTAGCATCCGGCTCTCTACCTATCCCCTTCTTCACCTCCTGTAAACCTTCCTGTCCGTTTGAAAGCACCTCCTCCGCACCTGTCAATACTACACGAGGTTATGACGCCTGCTGAATACTTGTCTGCGGAGTTCAATAGGTGGTCGGGAGAAGTTGAAATAGCTGCCTCCCCCACCATGTGTGCGCATGTATTTGCCTTTTCCGGCCGCCTGCGTAGTGTACGCCGCGCCTCAGCCGCCACACCAACCAGCTACTGCCTTCCCCACACATGCTGCCCCGCCCCCTTCGCGGGTGCGGACAGCTGGCGAGGTGTGGATTGAAACAAAAGTGCGCACTCTGCCTCACGCTGATCTTGTTCTGTTATTGCCTTGACCTTTCCGCAACGCAAGCCAGCAGCCCTCGCGCCAAAAGCAGTTTTGCTGCCGAGCGCAGCCGTACTTTCAAGGGGCTCTCCTTGGCGGCGGCGACGGTGGCCAGTTCCTCTGTCGGGTGTATGTGTGTGTGGGTGCAGCCGCAGGAGCCTCTCCTTGTAAACACACTTGTATGGATGTGTGTGTGTGCGCGCGTACGATAATGGCTGTCGCTGGTTGCCGGTCATTGTGGCTGCTGAGGTTGCAGACGCCTGAGATTAACCATTTTGAGGCTACACGACGACGCCGCCGTGGGGTCGCTGCAGGCTGCCCACAGCCTGTTGCGTGCCCTAAAGCTGGGTCAGTGTTGTGGTGCACCAGCCTAGTGGTCGTTTTCACCTCCACGGTAGACTGATGAGCCGAATACTGACCAAGTGTTTGCCTATCCTGCCGTTGGGATGATTACCTTGCGTGGCAGACGCCGGGTAAACTGTCCATACCGTCAGCACCGCTGTCTTTTTCAGCAGCATAGGCATACTGACATTACCTACAAAGGTGAGGGAGAGTGGCATGGCCACTTCTGTCTTATTAGCGGTTATCAACCAGCCATACCAACCCCAAGTTGTGCAGCCTCGGATTGAGCCCGCGTTCCGTTGGTTCAAATTGTTTCTCTTCTTCCTTCCACTCGTCACCTTCCTCCTCTCTACTGTTCTTTCACAGTAGGCGATTAAGACCTCCGCTTCCTCGAAATCGTAGGGAGTACTTACGCAGTATCCACCTCATGTTTCCGCCCTCTCGCCACACGCACCACCCTAGTTGAGCTTTGCATGGGCGCATTAGCTGACCAGGCAGTCCAAACTGTCTTTCGCTTGCTACTCCCTGCCTGCACACGCAAGCAAACTCACAAACCACACGCAAAAAACTGTCTCTATTCCCCCCCCCACTAAGGGAAGCAAAGTTGCCCTAGAGATTGCATTGAGTCATTACAGTCTAACTGCCCGTCTGAAGGATAACCGAGTTATCGCAGCTGTGGGCAGTCTTCCACGCAACGACTTTTCAGCGCGCTGTGCTAACGTAGATGCACGTAGTTCGACCCCCAACTCTTCACTATCATGTACCACAATGGCAAGCCTTAGTCAAACTGACACGAGATAGGATTGGTCACAGTGACTGGCGCTGCGCGAAGCTGCTATCTGCGCACGCCAGGCAACATGGGCTGGTTTTACTCACACAGGGAATTATTCCATGTTTGAAGTCTTTTTCAAGTACGCTCACTCTACTTGTCCTTGAATTGGCGTCAATGCCTTCGCTGAACCTTTTTTTCTTCTGGGCAGTGACACTCGTGGCGAGGCCCTTTCCCATGACGAACCGCACTCCCGCCTATTATCCTTCAGTCAGCTGCCCCCCCCCCGCCCCCAAAAAAATGGAGGGCGTCTATTCCTGGATTTCTTTTTGAGGGGCGGGTTCGTTGGGGCGATTTCGCGGAAAATGGCATACTTATCTTTTCTGGAAATAGGCGCAAGGCCGGTCGAGAAACATTGCAGTCTGTGAGGGCTGTAGGGAGAAGCTGGCAAGCGAAGCCGAAATCTAACGCGCCCTCTCACCACCACCACCATGTCATGGTACAGACGTTTTCGGAGTTCGGATTGAAATAGATGGCCTCGAGAATCAATTGGAAGTTGCATGTAAGGTCACTTCGTGCAATCTTTTGTGCACTGTTGTCCCGCCAGGGGCGAATTGGTTGTACACAAATAGAGTTGCTTGAACACCCTAGATGGCGGCGGCGGTGGCGTAATTTCATGGTTGCTTATTGGTATCAGAAAGGCGACTCAAAGTAGCCTGAACAATCTTCGTGCAGGTCTATACCTAAAGTGGGGGCTTGGCTGGAGATGCAGTACTTGAGTTTCAAAGTGGCCGTTGTGTCATTCACTGTAATGTGAGATTCCAGCCGCTCTCACAGAAGTCTGTTGTACATAGCGTCAAGGTCGTGTGTGGAATGTGTAGACGGACTGTTGCATTTGTCATCCAGGGCGCTCACATTCACCTCCGATTGTTTTGACGTTGTCTTGCAATCGATAAAAGTTGGATGAGAGAGGAGAGTGAGTGCGGTAGATGCTGCACAAGTTCTTCTCACTGTGAACTAACTCGCGCAAATAGCCGGTGCTGTGCCCACTCCGTGGGGTACGCCTGGGACGTCATTATTTGCGACGGTTGGCTACTGTCTCCCATCCTGCTTCACTTGGACCGGCCACTGCTCTATGGGAGACTAAAAGGGAGCTACCGCTTGATATCCCACCTGAAACAACTAAACGCACTTTAAAGCTATAACGACGTGCTAACAGTCGTAGATTGGACTGCAATGACTCCCATACATGGCCTTACGAGTCCTATTATTCATGGTATTCATGTTATAAGGACCAGGTCGCATTTGAAATGAGTAGGCGCACTGTCAGCCACTGCATCCATACATTCCTCCTGTGGTCTTGATCTTGTTCTCTCATCGCCCACCGTCTCTTCCCATCTTAACCCTTGCATTATCGTGAGCATGCTGAATTGTCTGAACATTTCCGTATGCACTACTCAATCTTTATCGTTGTTTTTCACCTCTGCAGATGCCTGCCACACACTGGTCTGCGCTCTGATGCTCCTCAATACGGATCTTCACAACCAGGTTGGTTATGGATCGCATTATGTTTCCTGTACTATCATTTTCGCTCCTCCTCCGCCTCTTCCTCACCACATCCATAACAAGAAGTACATTTGGAGTACACGGAGAATAACTCTAAAACTCGGCCAATTCGTAGCTGTTAGTGAATTTTCTCTCGAGCCATGCCCCTTGGAAAGTAAAGATGCTTGCTGCATAGATTTCCGAAGTTGTTTCACGCATGAACAGAACTCTAAAAACCTTGATTTTTGACTTTTCCCGCGAAATATGCCTGTAGTTGGCTAAGGTTTGCGTCAATGTGCGTTCACGGTATTTTGTCACTCGGCTGCGATTGGTTTCGTTCGTTTCTAGGTCTCCTTGAAGTGTGTGTATGTGGCATCCAATTGAATTTTTAAGGTAAGGTCTGCGTCATCTGCCTAAAAAATGTTTCGCCTTTTTGACTAGACAGGTATCGACAACGGGCGTTATTTTCCAGGTGGATGAATGTCCTTAGCTTAGTGCAACTTTGAGTAGACGACCTCTTCTTCCAGCCGTTAGGTGGAGTGGGTGGTGACAAATTTGGTAAAAGTACCTTACATCACAGTTGATGCATGATTTTTTCTTAAAAATCTAACTGGTTTTTGTCCGGAGTAGGCCACCCTGCATCAGCAAGAGCATTATAATTCTTTCCAGTACTTATACCTGGTATTTATCTGGCCGTTCCGTGAGGGTAATCGATGCATTCCCGTGTTCACGAGATTATTGATTTTAGCTGATCAGCGTCCGTAAAGGCGGAATGTTTCTTTATTTTGAATTCTCTTTTTCACGAATTCAAGGAAGAAGTCAGAAGTTGTTCATTTTTGGAGAGACAATCTAAAATGATATTTTCGCTCTCTGCTGTATCGTTTCGCTTGCCAGAGTAACTCCGAAACTAAATTCAATCTCTGCGCGCCTCCTTTGCAAAGACGTACGACATCGGCGGTTGTCCGTGTCCATCTAGTGGCATTTGAGATTCCTTGCTCTTAACTGTATAATATTTATTTTCATTTGCAACCTTATTTTTAAGGACCTCAAACATGTTTGAGAATCACTTGTATGCATGGTTTTGCCGCTCAGAAAAGCTGCCAATATATTTTCTAACATGGCCTTGTCATGTTTTCTGAGTCTATAGGCATGCTTAGATTGTATTCTTTTTCCGTTCTATCTTCACGAAATAAGGGCGGCCGGCAGTTTGATTCTGTTTCGCCACTCTCATTCCACCTGCAAGTTTCCTGATTGCTCCTCAGGTCGTGTCATGTCCTGCGCAACTGGAATGCATGTCTAATGTAGTTCCCATCCGCGCACGAAACTTCCCTCCTTTCCGGAATACTCTTGAACAACACTAAAAGTTCTAGTATTAGCCTTAAAACAGGTACTATTCTGCGGCCTCGCCAGAAATCACTCCTTTTTGCTTTTATCTCAACAGGTAACTATGTGATATTCAGGATTGCAGACCGAGGTTGCTGAAGATCTGGCATGGAGGTTAATTTATCCCTTAATGGTTGATTCGAACACTTTTCTGCATGCCGATGTCCAGTACACTTTCTACCTGTTCGATGCGTACGGGGGGAAGCATAAGATTAGTTCAGAGGCTATTGCGGGTTATTATGTGGTAAAGTTACCTTTGATGCCGCCCCGCTCATCGGTATTTTCTCCCGCACCGGTTCCGACCGTTGCTGCGTCACCGATCATCACGTCTTCCTTTACCTCACGTACGTGCGATCATGTCGGCGGCTGCGCCGGCCAGTTAATGGTCGTCCAGCCAGTTGTAAATCGATTGGCCAGCTCCTACACACCCTCTCCCTCCCCCCACCATCCCGATTACATCGGCTGCCCATTTATCCACGACCTTGCGTGGGCGCTCTGTTGCACATGTGCGCATCTTTTGACACGAAACCGCATTTCTGCCGCCCTCCCTCTCCTCCCCATGCCCTCTGCCTTCGTCTGCGCACGCCTGTAAAGGTCGAGATGT
>WEDG01000812.1:0-22210 GCA_017591395.1 Schistocephalus solidus | reverse complement strand
TCCGTTCCGTAGAGGTACAGACGATGGCCTTGTAAATCTTCAGCCTGCGTTCAGTTTAACGCGCGACACCTCATGAGGTCGCAGCCGCCACGCAGCTCGACCAGCTCGGTATCTGATACAACCTGCCACGATTCCCGCGACAACGTGCTTCCTCGATAAGCGAAGATTTCCGCACCTTTTGTGTTGGAACGCTATCATCTGAGTATATCGGTATCTGCGCTGGCATGGCAACACAACCATTTTGCTGTACTGATTGTCAATCCAACTTGCGCCTGCGTAGCAGAAATCCGGTACCCCTCCTCCGTCACGGCAAGTTAAGCAGTCGTCCAGGGTATGAAGTAGCCGGACAGTAGCCGTATGCGTGCTGCGTTTCCGCATACGCCAACCGCTGATAAGGTGCCCGTCAATTCCGTGGAAGAGGCGGGCAACAGGTTCATTACGGTAGGCACCCTTCACAGCATAGCCGAGAACATGAGACTGAAAAGGGCGGGGCCAACGGAAGTGCCCGGCTTCACTCCGTTGGGTCGACGGCAACGCGCTTCGATACCGTCCTGCTGTCGTGGCACGCGCCATCGAATCTGCCGCAGCTTTACGCACCATGCAAACGCCCATTACCGTATTATCTCCAGCACGCTATTCACCGTCAGCACGTCAGCTCCACGGTTGCAGTAGGTGAGATCGCATCCTGGCACCCTCATGAAGCTGGAAAAGCGCGTTACCATACCAGTTGTTTCAGGTGCCTGGGCGGAAGCCATTTAAGCCTTCCGGCGTCCCGGCTCAGGTGACGTTTAATACTGAAGCATGGGCGAAGATCTCCGCATGCCGGAGCACGCAGATGCTCTGTGCCGTCGGCGAGCTTGCCGGTCTTCCGTTTGTAGAGATGGACGATGGTCGCGTCTTTGAAATCCTATAATTTTCCGCGCCATCCCAAGATACGCATTTCTGCCACGACAGCCCACCGTGCCAGTAGACTTCCGGTGGACGTCGAATGCCGGTGCTTTTACCGCTGTGTGTTCTGCCAGCGGCCTGGATGATTTCTGGTTGCAGCGCAGATCCGGCGTCAATGCTCGTGTCCACTTGAGGAGCCGGTCAATGACAGCATCGGAGATGGTTGATGAGCAATTATGACACTTCTGGAAGTGCTCGGCCCAGCGCTTCAGAATGTGCGCGATTTATGTCAGCAGTGATGTGCCGTCAGAGCTGGTTGCGGTGCGCGGTCTCCTGATGCGGCGCAATGCAGAGGGCCTCGACGGGCTGGCGTTTTCGTTTCATCCGCCTGTGGGCATACTCCCCAGGATTTCTGTTTCGGCTCACTCCAGGTATCCTGCATCTCCGCCGCCGCCGCAATACACGCGACGCCGGTTACCAGCACTCTCGTCGCTGGCGCCCGGACGAGAACATAGTCCAGCAGATGCCAGCGCCGCTACCTGCGCGCATCCATCGTGGTCTTCGCCGCGCTCTTAAAGGCGGAAGAAGGTGTTGCCGCGGAGACGGTGTTCCACACACGCGAAGAAGAAGGAGGCCGTCGTTACAGCTATCGACTTCCATAGGATTGGGATTCCTGTCCGCTTTCCGTGCTGTACAAACTATTATAAGCGCCTTTGAAGAAGCACACGTCCGCCGAAAATGTATCTACACCCGGACAAGGTTCAGTTTAGTGTCCAAGATTAAACGTAATATTCAGGCAACAACCTTAGTGCAGCTTTCGCCAGGTAAAGCCCGTTGATCGAATTAAGGCTTCGCCTGCCAGCCTATCCGAGTGTTTCTTAATAAAATGTGATGACCTTACTCATGAAACACCGTGACTCTAAAAGCAGGCACCACAGCCATTTTATTAATTGTACTTTGTATAGGACACATTGCGAATGTTTTCTCTGCGCAGTGTTGGACAAAAAGGTATTAAAGAGGATTCAGTGTTTATAACGCAAGCGCTGCTCCAAAGCTGCTTTAAAGTATAAACCTCATTTCGAAGTATACTGGTAGTCGCAGACACCGATGTTTGCTTCTTACCTTCTGGTTTTCGGTACTCGTGGTCCGAGTGTCAAGAGGTTAAGTCGTGCTGCGGTGCGCTTAAAACGCGTTCGAAGGCCGGTCAGCTAATGTACCCACTCCCACATCAGACAACTGAGCTGGCTCGGATGGTGGTCTGATTGCTAGGGGTTGGGAGGAGATAGAGTTGACAGCTCCGCGCACTGTCCTCACTATAAACAATCTGACACGCTTGAAACTATCACGGTGCGCTAAAAGCCGTGGCTTGGAGGGTTGCCAACTGACGGGATAACTCTGACCGTGGTCAGTCCAATGTGTGTTTTATGTGGAGTGGCTGACTGGCGAGATGAGAGTCAGGCTGCAATGGCTCCTTCTTAATGTGACCTTTATGGCACTCCCACTCCGTGGGATCCGAGCCAGGTGTGGTGGTACACCCAGGGGTGGCTCCGGCTGCGCCAGCCACCTGCGCCCTCTCCCGCCTCCGGTCTTCTTGACTCTGTTTCGACACCGGAGTCAGGTGGGGGAGGAGGAGAGAGTGCGGTTGCTGCAGCGCATGCGTACTCTGTCCGTCACCGTCCCTTCCTCTCTGTATTTTGGGGCAAACTGTGGACCACGATGGATGTTACTAGTGGCACTGTCATTTTTTTTATTTTTAACGACAGATGAGTTTAATTTTTTTTCGAATTTTTATGTATAATTTGACACAAATATTCGAGCCTTCGCTATCTCCGTGTCTCCCGATATATTTGTTTTTCTAAATAATTTAATATTATTGTCCATACAAGTTTAATGTTTTATTTTAACGAAAATTGCTTTTTCATACCTGTGAGGTTTGCTTTACTGCAAGTAGATATACCGGTTACTGATTATTTATGTTCTACCCTCCTTTTCTGCGGTAAGTTGACTGTAGTATATAGAAAAGTATAATTGCACTAGCGTGTCCTTGTTTTCTGTAGTAAATTCGTTGTAGAGAAAAGGATACCTTCTGTTGTACGTCTCTGAATACTTTTATCAAATTGCCTCTGATTAGATACTGGATTCATAAGTGTTTTACTTTGGGTTCTGTTTTTGTACCGGTGATTGGGCCGTAGAACACAGATCAGTCGTATTCAAACAGATTCAGCCTGGCTGTGGGCTGGGAGAGAGAGGGAGTGAGGTCGACGGCTCAGTGCAGTTTCCTCATCCTGATGTGCTGAAAGCTATCACGGCCCAGTAAAGGCCCTTACTTGGAAGGTTGCCAACTGATGAGATAAGTTGGACGCGAAATTGTTGACTGGCGTACTGAGAGTCAGGCTGCACTGGCTCCTTCTTAGTGTAGCCTTTATGGCACGCCCACACAGTTGAGATCCCAACAGGCCCCTCCCTTGTGTTTTAGTGTTCTCGTTTGTGTTGGATCACAGTGGGTGGGCCTGCAACCTCTCCCATCTCCGGTCTTTTTGGCCCTCTTGACCCTAGGTCCCGTTGGGGGGGTGGAACAGAGAGTGAGGTAGATGCATGGTAAGGCTATTCACGCTATAACCCCGCTCGAGTCCCCATCCGTGGATCATCACTGAAAATCCGACATTCAAACTGTCATTTACTCTGAAATATGTTCCTCATAGACCTTCCTTCAAGGAGATCATTTGCCATTGTGATAAGTTCTTGAGTTTAGACGCATCTGAGAAGTCGGCCTAAGTGACCGGATAGGCGGATAAACTACTATCAGATTCGGAGAGGTGCCACGCTGATGGTCTACAACGGAGACTGTTAATCGAAAGCGTAAAGTATGCCTTCGGTTGTCGCAGCATTCATCAACGTGGAATGGACCCTGGCATTTTGCAGGATAATGCTCCCAATTAATGCTCAAATACCGTATTATTCTGATTTTGGTTCCAATTTTAAATCCAATCGATAAAACTTAAGCCTGTTATGCATTTTTTCTTGCCAGTAGCTCGTAACTCAGCTTGATCTGAATTCAATGCACTTATTTAAGGATATTTGACTTTTCAGGTAAACACCCTTCAATGCAGCAAAAGCTAGATTTTCTGCTATTACAATAATTAACTAACTAAAATGATAATCTATGAAGCAAACTATGCCCTATTCCACTAAGTGGATTTTCCTCTATAACAGTAAGAATTTCTAGAATGCTGGTTAGATATATTGCAGGAAGTTGGGGAACTCTAATCTCACTGGTTTCAAACTTCAATTGGTTTCGCAACGGCGAAGTTCCTGTCCATGGGTAAGTGCAAGTAGCTGAAATATATAACCCACAATAAATATGCTTTACCCCTTTATCAGTCTATAAAAAGCTCTGCTGAAAGCCTTGTGGTCTGAGAATTGTTTGGTGGCGGAAATTTTATCGCAGAAGCCTGCAGCATTTAGATATTTCCATATATGTGTTAACAAACATTGCTTAAGATAATATAATTTATATGCTCAGAAGTTAGCATTTTTCTGCGGTGTTATCATACAGCATGCAGCAAAATTCTAAGATACTTCTATCACAACAGGATGCCGGCTCATTAGTGAGTTTATTTTCGACCGACCACACAAAACAGAGGACTAATAAATGAATGAGAGATGTGTATGACTTATCTCCCTTTGCTTTTTAAAGCTCTTAGAATTACAAGCTGATTACAAATTCTGGATTAGTAGAGGATTTTGGCAACTTTTAATCATTTGTTTTACGCACTTGGGAAAAGCTAGACGGTCTCGGTGGGATACGAACCCACACCAGCTAATGGGAAGGCTTTAGTACAGCCAACATTCCATCAAACTGAGCTACGATGCCCCTACCGGCAGCCGTGAGTTAAATCACTCTTGGGTCAAGTTACCCGGCCAGCCTACTGCAACGGACGGAATCCACCACCGAGACCACCGAGTTTTTAACAGGTGGATCAAACGAAATTATGGATCATTCTTTGTAATAAGCCAGGTATCACCAGGTTTGTACCACCTGGGATTAGAAATCGAACTATTTGAGGCGAACGGTCTAACATTGAGGCATGGGACTGTTGACTTCTCCCTGCTGTAACCGGGCAGATTAAATGTGTTGGCATTGTGTTTAGCAAGCGAGTTAGCAGAAATGCCTCAATCTAGGCATTTTATATACTCTTGATCTCAGCTGACAGGAAAAAATGCCCATGGCTGAATGATAGAGCGTTCTGAGCAGTGACTAAAGGGATTCTGAAATGTTTTGTTTGAATAGAATGGCTTACCCCTTAGATATTTAAATCAGGATAAGAGGTAATCTCTCGTATGAGCTTCTTTCCAGAATTCTGCAAAAGATGAACTAGGTAACATTTAACTATTTAATTATGATGACTTTTCAGATTTATTTTTGAACCCATCATAGCTTTGGTTAGGTTATATAAAAACGGGCATACTCTTTAAAACTCACCGTTAGCGTCTTATGTCTACTTTAAGTTGAATCCTACGAAGATATACTGCATTTAGAAAATGTTTATAATTATGAAACAAATGAAGAGTGTAAAATGTCAATTCATAAATCATCGTGTTTTTGCGGTTTATTAATGCATCAACTGCAGTATTCAGAACGGTCCATAGTTACTGCAAAATTTTATGATTTCTCTTGACGTCTTCCTAAGACTGCAGTCAAAATTTGGCTTCTTCTTACACGTAGTCCATATATAAAGCAGTTTGAAAACAAACATTGCAACTACCGCCAAAGCATATATATATATATAAATAAGCTTTTAATTGCAAAACGTTTGTACAGGCTATATGTCTTGTTAAGTATTAAGTTTAAAAGGCGAAATTTTCTAAAAAAAATGGTGTTAGAGAATATGCATTGTCCCTATATAATAAAGATACCTTTATGATGTTTTCGAAAACAAATATGAATACGTCATGTTAATTTATTAGTTTGAACATCGTATAAGTGCATTCCATTGCTCCTTATAGAAATACGGAAATCGACATCAGAGTGATCGAGAAAAATCCACTGTTGTTTAAAAACTACATCTTTAATAACATCTTTAAGAATAATAATATATATATATATGAGCTGGACCTAAAAAATTAGCTAAATTAAGATGCTTTGTGCTTTACGACATCTGACTTTAAATGGATTTAAAAATGGCATACGAATGCAATGCTGTTATTAAAGATGTAGTTTTTAAACAACAGTGGATTTTTCTCTATCACTCTGATGTCGATTTCCTTATTTCTATAAGGAGCAATGGAATGCACTTATACGATGTTCAAACTAATAAATTAACATGACGTATTCATATTTGTTTTCGAAAACATCATAAAGGTATCTTTATTATATAGGGACAATGCATATTCTCTAACACCATTTTTTTTAGAAAATTTCGCCTTTTAAGCTTAATACTTAACAAGACATATAGCCTGTACAAAAGTTTTGCAATTAAAAGCTTATTTAACATTGTGAAATGCCCATTCTCGGAGCATGATATCTAACTAGCTTATTAATGCATCTAGTTCAATATCCAGAGTGAACCGTATTTCGTGCAAAATTTTATGTTTTTTTATAAGGTCTTCTTAATAGTGTAGAGAAGGTTTTACTAGTTTCTTACAAGGACAGTAGTATGGTAACATATGTGTGAGCTTGGCCAACCTCCAACATGTCGATGA
The DNA here is from genome assembly GCA_017591395.1 of Schistocephalus solidus. Classification (NCBI taxonomy): domain Eukaryota; kingdom Metazoa; phylum Platyhelminthes; class Cestoda; order Diphyllobothriidea; family Diphyllobothriidae; genus Schistocephalus; species Schistocephalus solidus. Next base: position 15,619 of record WEDG01000812.1, on the reverse strand, counting down.
TGTTCTAGAAACATATCTGAAGAAATTTGCTTTATTCTTTATGATTATTTATCTGAAATTCAGTGGGAAAAGTGGTTGGAACATCAACGCTATGTATGATATTCAAGTGCACAACAATATTAAATCTTCCTCTACCACTCTAATGATGCTTTCGGCCATTTCTAGAAGGCGTAGTATACGACAATTTTGCGATGGCTACCAACTTAGCTTAATCAAGTGAAAAATTAACGGAGGAAGAAATATAAATACTTCGCCTCGTTCTAAGATAACAGAAAAACATCCTAAGTGGGACCAAGTTGGAACGTATTCACAACCCCAGCAATCTAGCCGTGTTTTATTATGCTCATGTCGTGGAATTTGCTACCCTCTTTTTCTTGGTGGAATGAGTCCACCACAGCATCGAGTAGTGTAATCGACTTATCTTTTAATGACGGAATACGCGAAAATTTTCCTCAACACACAATATATTACAAAAACAGGCCAAGTTCCCGATGCCGAAAGAACAACGGATTTCAAAATTCTTCTTTGGTGTATGCTACACTCAAGTGCGTTAATGCAATAATATTTTTTAAAAAATTCCTTTACATAGAACTAATTATAAGTACAGGGAGGAAGTTTTCATCATATATCCTCATTAACTAAAAATACCTGAGCCCTGTATATTGCCAAATAGAGCAATGAATTATGGCTACTGAAATTGTCAGTCCATATATGAAAATATATCCTCTCAAAAATGTATGCAAATACGTAGGACATCAGCGTTAGTCCTTGGATCCCCGACGGTCAATCCGAATACAACATAGCCGAAAACGTCCTTGAAAGCGAACATTAGCTCCTTTGGACCGAAAGTTGAACATGATAACATAAGTGATCCGAGCGATGAAAAAGCAGTTTCTATTAATCCACCGTTCAATACACAACCATCATCAGTCGTATTAGGGAAAATAGAACAAAACAGCGCAACATTACTCATTATTCATGCATATTAACAAAGTTTGTAAGCCCTGTGTAAACTCCAATAAAACCGAAGTGCTTATTTTTTAAATAATGCATACTACTTTTCTATGTCTACTTATAAAGTCGAACCTTTCGTGTAAAATATGCTTATAACCTATGGTTCGGCGCACATGCATATAAAAAGGGTAAAGCGTAATTGTAACACAATGCGGTCAGATAATGTATGTATATGAGGAGTACTGACTACGTTAACAAAATATGCGGAAATTAGTAGACAGTTTAGGCTTACAATAGCTGAGCAAAGCAAGGTAAGTCGCAGAAATGAAACGTTGCAACGGATGTTGTAGATATTTGGTGAACTGGGAATGAATAGATGGTATTCGATCGCACGTCCGATTTCGGCTGGCAACTTACGTGTAGGAGGACGGTATATCAATTACAGTTAGCTTGCTCAGCAAATAGTCGAAAACGTTGGCAAAACCGTTATTGAACGAGATTATAGTACCATCTATGACTTGTCGGGTTTGCGTATGCTCAACCACTACAAAACTGCAGATATAATTTGGGGGTCTCCGTTTCTGTGTTTAGCTCTGTTTGCGTGAAAAGTATCGTTTCGACCAAGTGGGCACTCACCGATATCTTTACGGGAGACACTCATTCCACTATATCTTTGCGCCCACCAGTGAGTCCCGGCAGCATTCGCACATTGATTAGTGTTTATTGGCAGCATAACTCTCTTGATAAGGACAAAGGCGGGTGAAATGCCATTTTCCGGTTTACAAGGTGGGTATACGAATAATGGTGGAGGGACCATCATTGGTCGCGTTACGGGGCATTCTGTTCTCGCTATGGCCCAAGGCACACTGATCGGTAAATGCCAGATTATCATTGTTAATATATCTGAAAATTGGACACAAGAAGGTTCTTCTTCTCCAACAGAGTGATTAAGGCCTGGAATGCTCTGCGTGCTGACATCATCATGTCCCCATCCGCTGACACTTTTAAGCGGAAGTTTGACCCGTACATCCATATGTACCACCACGACATCAGAAACTAACACATTTCCTGTAGCCTATTCACACCCACAATTTACGCATTATCGAACATACTACTCCCTTTTATGGAGTAGTAGTATTTTATAATTTTTGTCCGGTGCCCTGTAGAGTGACGTAAGATACACCTTTGTCCAACGTTCATTATGTGTCGGCCTTTTTTCAATTTGCAATGTCATTGAAATCAATAGGGATTTCAAATGTGTCGCCTACCTTTCCCTTAATAAAACTGAACTGAACTAAACTGAATCCGACAGGCCAATGAGCCCGTAATTTCGAAATAAACAGCAGAGGGAAGAAACGATTATTGACGTATCCTACAGCACATATAAAGTAACAAAAGGAATATATGAGAATTACCATGACCAGACAAAAATTGGAGCAATCAGATATTTTCCTTGATTAAGTAGTATCCGGCTGAACTTCTGACACCAGATTGGTTGGGTAAACCAGCTGTTTTATCGGGATCTTCTTTCAATACAATGGTGTAACAGCTTCATGGGTCATGGAGCGATCACGTTGGAAGGTATCTGATCGACACTGGACATGACTGACAGGCCGTGATATTTCAACGGGCATTTCTACGTTATCAGAACAAAAACAGGTAGACAAGGACCAATTGGAGACGTCATTTCCATGTCTCGCAAACAATATGAACATCGGTGCGATTTTTTTGTAAAATAGCAGATTACAAAGATCCGCCATGAAAAATGAAAAAGAAACGTTCTAAGTCAATCGATTACAGTCTACTTATTGTTTCAATGTAGCTTTGATGCATGAACTATCCAGTAGTATTTTAGTCTTCCTTAAATTGAGCAGCATAACATCGAAACTTGCTCAGAAACAGATAAGGTGACGAGTTCTCTTTAGAACTAAGAATTATCGCACAAAGTTTGTCACATTGTGTCTAATGAATTACACAAACATAGCACACAAAACCAACGACCGTTTCTGTTCGAAAGCATAGTCGGCTTCATCTGACACTAGTATATTATACACACATATTCCATATAACATTTAGCAGCATTGCGTCTATTAGACTCAATTGCGGTTTTGAAAATTGCACGGTTTGCTAGTTGAGCTCTGCCCAGATAAAAAGGCATTTTGAGAATGGACTTTTCGGTAATCCTTCATCAACGAGACATTATCTAACTAATAAAAGGCAGCTCTTAATATAACTTTACGACCGTGCTCACTTGCAGAGAATGGATCTTGACAAATATGCTGCCCAAAATAGCAACGCTATGCTGGAATTCGCGCATCGGTGCTAAGCTTAACCTCTGATTTTTTTTCCTCAGTCAACATGGCATCACACGAAAACGGATAGCCTCATTCAAATGTACGATCTTGTCCGTTTGCATAGAGGGAATACTCAGTGGTAGCCAAAATATTTACCCTGTGTGCAAATTCCTGCAAAGTCGTGAATATCGTGTGCATATTTGAAAACAGTTTATGCACCATAAGTTAGTCTTCACCAGATGCTTATAAACTATTCAGAATCGTTAGGCCAGTACTTTTATCGATTATTTTCTTTGATATACTAGCTTAGGTGTTTCCGTTTGCTTCTTTTTTACAATTCATGCTCACATAACACGTGATGAGTCGTATATCATGAAACAGAGAAAAATAACAACACTAAAACTGCAATCTTGAATTTGATGTTAAACGCAAAAGAAGAGGTGGCAACAGTTTTAAGCCATTGCGCAACTGGCTGAGGTAGTCCCACGATACGCAGCCTGCTATGAAGAATCATCTGCCAAACGCTGTCTGTCTCCTCTACTTCGTCTCCCGTGTTTGAGTTCAATACGAATATCATTGGGTGTGAGTGGATAGTTCTTGCCATGCCATGAACTGGTGATGATGATGATGCTGATGATGATGATGATGATGATGATGATGATGATGATGATGATGATGATGATGATGATGATGATGATGATGATGATGATGATGATGATGATGATGATGATGATGATGATGATGATGATGATGATGATGATGATGATGATGATGAGGCAATCGCTGGAACATGGTGCTTATTGGCCTGACGTTTTGGATTCTCTCTCGAACCCATCATCAGAGATAATTACAGAAAAGGGTACTTGGGACACAAGTTGCGCAGTATTTATAGGGCTTGGTCGCCAGGCGACCACAGGCCTGATATCACTGGCCCTTCTCGTGTTCATCCCTGGCATTCGTGGTTGATGCGATGATTTCTACTTGGTCCGTACCTGAGTCGTTGATCGCCATGTTTTCATCACCGTTTTCGATCCCTGGCGTTACAAGTACAGGGCAATTTGGCTCGCTGTCACCGTGACTACTGGCAACCCACATCCTCTCCGCGTGGCTAGAAATTTTGCCACGACAAAATCACGACACAGAATATGGAGCCACAAGATCAAAGTGCTAATCAATCGACTGCGGGCCAGTTAACGACTCACACTTTTGTCAGCCTATTCGGCCTCATCAAACTCGAAGGTATGGTCGGGTCCCGTCGCATGAGCTGCGACTGACTGAAAAAAATAGAATTTGATGCTCATTTATAGACTTACAAGAGCACAAGCGTTAATCCCCATCATCGCTGAGGATAGATGATAAAGTCCTCCGACGAATTAAATGAAAATATTCAATATAAAATAGCTATTTAAAGGGCTTTATTTGAATATCTGCTAATATGTGTCCAGCTTTTATTTACTTGCCATGCTGTAAGTATTTTGAGCTCCGAAGCGCTGGAAAGTTAGTTGGAAGAAGTGCTGATTTTTATTTTCAGACTGGGCAAAATGAATACGGAACAAAGAATAGTCTGGAAGTCAGGAAAAAACAATTCAGCCAGGTGATCGAAAGCCATGCCTTTTCTAAAAAATTAGCATTCGTAAACAACAAAAAGCCATAGATTTCCTTACGATCCGTTCTTTATTTTTGTAAAATTTTTGTGGACGCAGTGTGAGCTGATTACGCGAAATGGGCCATAACTCATGAAATCCATCAGATTTCATGAGTTAGGACACGTACTATAAGATGTTTTTTTTTAGAAGAAGGTGAGAAACAGATTAATCACGCTCAAGGTGCTTAAGTTGTACAGCAGATTGCCTAGCTCATGAAATACTGGAGTCAAAATTTGAGGTGGTAGGATGACACAAACTTTATGGGAGTATTTTTTTTCGTTGGATTGAATTGATGCGCAGAAATCCGTTCATTAATGAGAGCTAACTTCAGAGAAAATGGAGTCAAACAGGGCCAAATCGCACGTATTTTGCCATCCAGAAGGTAAGCAAATACAGCAAAAAGCGCTGAGTACGCAGAAATTCGACAAAAAAGTGTCTAATTAAAGTGTGTGTTAAAGAGGTAACTTAGTATAAGAGTTTTTAAATTTATCTTAGGCATATTAATTGGCGAATTACGTTGTGCGCGTTTATTCTTCTCGGTAACAAGTTTTCCTGTTTGTGTGAGTCTATAAATATAACCCAAACGGCCATCTGCATTGGATAGCATGTCTCAGAACTCACTATTAAGGTAAATGCCTTTAAGAAATATTTTATTTTGAAGTTTCTGATAAGCACATACAACACAATCTACCTTTATGGGCAATAGACCGGAAACAACATAAAACGTAAAGTATTCACCGCCATTTCAAGGATGGTCTGAAACTCATCGTAATCTAACACCCGAAATACTTATGAAGAAAATTAATAAAAGAAAATTCCTATTAATATGCATAAAATTGTATGCCGCAATTAAAGGAAAATCTTTTTGCCTTAGTCAAACGCGTGTTAAATAATGTATAAACGGAAAAATAAACCACCAATTCTCGTGAAACCGTGTTGGAATATATCCTCTTCATTGCTCTTAATCTGGAAACAAACTTCTGTGGAATCTACAATAAAGGACTATTTTTAAAAGTAATTCTACTTGTGGTGTTTTATTTGCTCGTTTGTTTACCTGGACAAGCATTCTGTACATTTAAAACTCCAGTTTAATTAGCTAACCCGATTTGTCACATTTTCAGAATTGGCCACTTTTCTAAAAAAATTAATATTTCTAAACAATATAATAATAATTTTTAAACAATAATATACCTTCATTTTAAGAACTCTTGCTTCTTTACCGCTGTTAAACTTTGGGGGATGCCGTGTGGGCTGATGTCGCAAAACGGGCCTTTTCTCATGAAATCCATGAAATTTCATGAGATAGGGCACGTAAATCAGAAATTATTAGAATTTGTAAGGTTGGAAGTCATGCTGTCAGTAAGCTTTGTATGAGGCCTTTTCGGATCTATGACAGACATGCTAGTAAACTGCGGTTAAACAGATGTTATCTCAGTATGACGAGACTTAAGGTGAAATGTATAGACAGTATCCGGCCCGGCCACTAGTAAACCACAAAGGTTTTGAAGATGTTTCTTTACAACATCCGTAAATACAAGAGAGATGACTATTGTTGATAGGGAAATGTTGTTTAAAGGACGCTTTATCTCATTGGATCAAAGAAAAAATTGAATTAATTGAGGCAGCTTTAGCAGCTAACTGCACCAGTCTGCTTTATTGGCCAGTAAGACCCTGCAAATTGGGACAGAAATTAGAGGAATCAAGGAGACTAAAAGAGCAGGAAAAATGCACAATAACAAGTAAAAAGTCCAATATGGTAATTGCAAAGATCAATTCAGGTAGACCTACTTGAGGCTGTCACACAGAATGTTTCCGTAGAAGCTGTCTTTTCGACGTCTGAAAAGGTAGGAGAAAAAACCTCCATCATGTAAAATTATGAGATTTTGAAGAAGAGATAAACGAATATGTAAAGGAGCCACATGTAAACGCTCATTGTAGTATCCCTCAGTGCGATGATACTTTAACATATTGGCCTGGGGTATTAATTCAACATTTTTTTATGAACTTTACAGACTAAAATCTGAAGTTTGACAGATATATTTTCCTACATGCAGCAAATGTCATGCTCAAACATGTTTTGAAAAATATCAATGCGATGGTACGGGGTGGAGTGCAAGGTTTTGCATACTATTTGATTAAATCTAATGGCTTAGTTATTTTAATTGTGTTCAATCTTTTTAGCACAACTCAAATAAATCTTGGAGGTTTTGAGTTTTTAGCACACTTCCTGAATTTTTGTTGTTGTTGTTTTTGCAGCTCTTCAACACGCGGTACCACCAACGCGTTGGAGTACTGACTTAGAAGTGGTTTATGACACATTCACCGGTCAATGGGTTGATACGTTTTCGGTCAGTAAATGAGTAGTAACTGAAGTAGCAAAAAGGTTATTTGCATTATTTAGGACTAAAAGCCTATTTCACGTCTGATGCTTTGTGTAATTTGCATTGCACTTCTATGTTGCGTATATATTAAGGCATGTCTCTTTTCCTGGGATAGATGGTACGTAATTATTAAACAGAACGCCTTTTTAAAAAGAAGATTAAATTTTTCGTACATTACCCTAGATATAGTTTAGTTATTTACATACAAAGTACTATGGAACATTCGTCTTTTCGGGTCATCTGAGTGGCGGTATTTTATGGTTTTTTGAATGCAAGTTGCTTGCCCATTTTTTCACATTGCCTTCGTTTTTACTGGCCTGCCTTATTTCGTGTTTACGTTAATCCTGATGAATAATTTTTAAACATTTTTGAATTATACTGTACGCGCAATGGAATTAGTTTGCTATAATTATTGCAAAAAGATTTGAACCATACTAGCAATAGGATTTTGCGAAATAACTTCATTTTTTAAAAACACAAAAATTTACACCTGTGCGTATAAACAGCTTGAAACCCGATTTGGGTGAGTTTTTCAAAACTTGATTGTAGGCAGCAGGCTAGTCCAGAAAAATTACATGTGTTTAGGTCTTTATAGGCTTTTTGAATTAAATCACGTATACGTACGCAACCAAGAATAGATCTTATATCTACCACCCTGCCTTTAAGGAGCATAACTGCATATAAAACGCAAATAAACATACAGTTCTTTTAGGACATGCATAGCAGATTAACTTTTCTCACCTCAGAACCTCGGCGAAATCGAAGAAAATAGTTTCGAGTGGCCAGTGTTATCAGTGCATATTACGCTGCCATGTTCTGTGACAGCTATTTGGGCACAAATTATGAATTTGAGAAAATTTTAGCTTCTTGGTAGAAAAATCAATATAGACAAGTTATTAAACATACTTTTAGGTATAGACAACAGCATTTTTAACCATCTTCAGTGGCAATGCGAGTTCCTAAACGACCTTGTCTGTTGACTAGGAGATCACTGTAACTTCAGAAGGTAAGAGGTTAAGGAGAATTCTGCGAGTCACTACATGATACTTTGTTTATAATAGGGTTTTCATATCATGTAACCAAGAACAATTCCGAAAGCTGCATTACGTACCTGCATACGATAAGCTACTGAAATAGTTATGCGATGGCAGAAAAGTGCACAGTCAATGGGTCAGGGTTTTACGAAACCTCTCATAGTTTCCATCGATATTGAAGCCACTTTGACCAGCTGGTTACAAATTTAAATTTAGTAAGTATGCACTGGTTCCTTGCCTGTAAAAATTTGTTGTTTTACTGCATTTTTTTGGCTGGTTGTATCGGAGACTTCAATTCCTCTCGGCAGTGTTTTTGCCGAGCAGACTGAACTTACCGTTGTTTCTATGGGATTACTACCGCCTTCATGATGCTATCGATTGCGTGCAGTTGAACAACCTGATTCGTGGCAATTACCATATTTTCCATCGATTTTACTTAATCATTACGATTATGAATTTCTTTTATCTCCTACTTATATACGTGTTTATTTTCTATTCTAAGGCCATAGGTGTTCATGCATTCGTGGACTTGACTGTCAAAAGCGTATTGGCTACTCTAACTGTGGACAGTGCTTACTGTAAGGTTCACAAAAGCAAGCCAAATACTATTCAACCTTCAAAATTTATGCCAAGTATACTAAAACATCCTGACATAGTGAATATTCCTGAAAACAGATTTCGTGGCCTAACGAATCTCCTGTCGGATAATTTTTAATGCGTCATCAAGCTGGCCTTCACGCAGTCCAATGAGGCTTCTTGCGAAATGTAAACTCATTTCTTGTGTTCTCATTGCTCATCGAAACCAAACCTCGATTTCCTTACATATTCAAATTCAAATATTGTGTTAATTGCAGAAGAACGGGGATAAATAAATATTTGAATTAAAATATTTTTCAACTTCTTATTTGAGATCATATGCAATACTTCCTGCAACACTGATGTACATTTCAATGTAATCTAGTACGACTTGAGGTTCGATAGTTAATGTCTGTTTTTTTCTGCTTTCTGCCATCTACCGTCTTATATGGTGTATTCAAGCGCATGTTTATTCTACTCTCCTGGTCCTGTTATGAATTTGTTCATAAAGGAAAGCAATGTTGCCCAAGTGTTGCAATTTCATCAGCTGTACAGTCTGCGATAGAAACGAAAAAAATAATATTATATCCCCAAAAAGTTAAAACGTGCAACTTTGCCATCAAAATAGTGTCAGCATATTGATAAATGCACCAGTTTTCTCTGTGTTTGACTCTAATCTAAAAGGCAAAGTCAACCATCTGGCAAGGTGAATCATCATTCATTTTGCTCGTTTAGAAAACTAAGTTTCCACCAATCCCTACCACGGAACTGGCATGTCAACTGATGGTATTTAGCTGTACAATGACTAATTAAGACCAAAGAACGTCCACTCACAAGAAAGAATCATTGCTCTCGTTAACATTTTATGAGTAGGTAGTTATGAATAGGTAATTTTGAAACCACTGACTCCCATAACTTTGCCAGGAAATGTATTGGTGCAAGTAAATGGTATTTCGGTCATCTGATTTACGCTAGTGTTATCTGTGTTTGCATTGAAATCCAGTTTCGCAAGAAATTTTGGCAAGTAAACATGTTGGATAACCAATTATTTTGGTCGAGTAGAAAATGAGGTTGAATCAAAGCTACACAAAAACTGTGGTGTAGTCAACAAGATAAACATTCAGAAACCGGTGACAACCGCAAACCTGCTAACGAATAAAGCACCATTATATCAGACACAAATATGGATGACCATAAAGAAAATTCTTAGTGTACCTTATGATCGCCGCTGTAAAAGTAGCATATAAAATGCGCCCTATCTACTTTGGGGTATTTCAAAATTCAGAAACCGCAAAACATCACTGAGCTGCCAGGCGTACATGGTTACCTTACATATTACGGTAGGCTATTTGTATGCAGTTGGAGTCTAAAGATTCTTCTTCAGTGAAAACACGAAAAATCAACGAAGTCATGTCTGTTTAACGCTTGGGTAGCTCCTGGTCAGTTCGTTCCTTGCTTATGAGCGTTCACCGTTTTCCAGCGAAAAAAAAGGCAAGTTGTCCAAGACTATCTTCCATTCGCCCAAATTTTATTATCATTTGTGTACCAATTTTCAATTAATAAGGAGTCATTTCAGTCTGACTCTCTGTCCGCCAGTCGTCCACCGCGCAACCAAACACTCGCTTGACCGACTAAGCCGTCTGAGTTATCCCGTCAGTTGGCAACCTACCAAGCCACGGCTTTTAGCGCACCGTGTAATAGTTTCAAGCGCGTCAGATTGTTTAAAGTGAGGAAAATGTGCCTAGCCGTTGACCTCACTCTCTCCCCAACCCCCACAATCAAACCACCATCCGAGCCAGTCAGTTGTCTGAGGTGGGGGTGGGCGCATTGGCTGATGGGTCAGCGTACCCGACTTCGCGTGCCACAGCACGACCTGGCTCTAATAACGCACACACCTGGATTCACTTAATCAGGGGATATGGAGGAGCCATCACCGTCTGACTCCCAGTCCACTGGTCAGCCACTCGACACAAACAGGAAATACACTGGACCGACGGTGTGGTCTGGTGTAAGCGTCAGATTGGCAGCTTTCCGAGCCACAGTTTATAGGATAATGTGATATTATCAGGTACATTATTATGGAGAGGGTGTTTTCTATGCATTGATGTAGGTAGTGTGCACTGATATGGCTGAGCCTTCGGTGGTTTACCTCGACCATACATTCACCTCACGCATCGGCCTGGTCGGTCACTTGCGAATCCATCGAATGGAGGGTGTTGAACCAATGCCTGGGGCTCCGAAATACAGTCGTCGCGCCTGCCTCCACTGCCCTTACTGCTCCCACATATTTACATGCCGCATGTGTCCTAATGGGCCCATGTGGCGAGTAAATGTGCGGGAGCCATTGCAGCCTGACTCTCAGTCCGCCAGTCAGCCACTACACACAAAACACACATTGGGCTGACCACGCGGTCCAAGTTATCCCGTCAGTTGGCAACCTTCCAAGCCACGGCTTTTAGCGCACCGTGTAATAGTTTCAAGCGCGTCAGATTGTTTAAAGTGAGGAAAATGTGCCTAGCCGTTGACCTCACTCTCTCCCCCACCACCACAATCAGACCACCATCCGAGCCAGTCAGTTGTCTGAGGTGGGAGTGGGCGCATTGGCTGATGGGTCAGCGTACCCGACTTCGCGCGCCACAGCACGACCTGGCTCTAATAACGCACACACCAGGATGAACTAACTCAGGGGATATGGAGGAGCCATTGCCGTCTGACTACCAGTCCACTGGTCAGCCTATCGACACACACAACACATACACTGGGCTGACGGCGTGGTCTGCTGTAAGCGTCAGATTGGCAGCCTCCAAAGCCACGGTTTCTACGAAACCGTGATTTTATCAGGTACATTATGATGATTGTAAAGTGTTGTCTATGTATTAGTGTAGATGGTGTGCGCTGATGTGGCTTAGCCTCCGGTGTTTACCGCAGGTTGTCGTGAAGGCGCATGTGTCCTAATAGGCCCATGCGGTGTGTAAATTTGCGGGAGCAGTGATGGCAGTGGAAGCGGGCGCGGCGACTGTATGTTGGAGCCCCAGGCACTGGTTCACCAGCCTCCGTGCCATGGATTCGCAGGTGACCGACAAGGCCGATGCGTGCGTTGAAGTTGCGTGCGCATTGTGGGCAGGAGGAATCGGTAGAGGCTGGGGGGATATGATTCATGGTAGTGGGGTGGCAGTGGCGGTAAGAATGACAGGAGCGGAAGGTGTGCATGATGTATCGGTGTTGTCGGCATTGCGGTGAATTCCGCTGTCATGGATGCGCATGTGACCGAATAGACCCATGCGATGAGTGAAAACGCGAGGACAGTGGGGACAGTGGAAGCGATGATCTCTGCTGTGTGTTGGTACTCCAGGCGCTGATTCACCAGTCTCTGTACGATGTATTCGCAAGTGACCGACCAGGTCGATGCGTGAGGTGAATGTGCGGTCGCATTGAGTACAGCTTAGGAGAGATTCCCCATCACTGATGGTGGTGATGGTGGTGGTGGTGGTGTTGGTGGTGGTGGTGGTGGTGGTGGTGGTAGTAGTGAAGGCGAAGGCGGTGGTGGTGGTAGTGAAGGCGAAGGCGGTGGTGGTTGCGGTGGTGGGGTAGCAGGTGATTAGTAGATGGATGTGGTGTCTATGATGGTTGAAGTAATGGAATTGATGCCAGGAGTAAGGGTGGGGGAGTCTGAAGGAGAGTTTGTAGAATTCGACGTATAAATTTGGATTGACGGATTGTTGATGCATTGCATCCTAAGATGTCCAACCAGGCCGATTCGCGTGCGGAAGATGCGTTGACAGCGTGGGCATGTTGGCAGGACCTGGGCATCGACGATGTTGGTCCGGGGCGCTGGTGACTTTCATGCCACTCTTTTGGCCTTGGCGGTGGCGATCCGGTCGCCTCATAGATTGCTGAACCAGTATTCACGGATCTTATCCATGCCGGTCTATCCTGGGCAAGGTCCTCTCAGGTCGCCAGGTTGAGTTGCAGTTGCTTCAGCGATTTCTTCAAAGTGTCCCTGTAGCATCGTTTTTGACCCCCTGTTGGCGAGCACCCGTAGCGACATCTCCGTAGAAAAGTCGTTTGAGTAGTCGCTCTTCATCCATTCCCGCAGCATCAAAGTTGATGATGGGATCGCCCATCGGTTCGCCAAAGCCAGCCAAGCCTTTGGACGTATGCAGAACATGGTCTGGGATCGACATGGTCTCCACCTCAGAACCAAACTCAAGATGTACAAAGCTGTCATGTTGCCAACGCTGCTGTATGGAGCGGAGACGTGGACGATCTACCAAAACAGGCGTGGAAGCTCAAGCGATTCCACCTCAGCTGCCTTCGCAGAATAACAAAGCTGAGGTGACAAGACAGGATACCAAACACGGAAGTTTTTGGAACGAACAGGCCTTCCCAGCATTTATTCTCAGCTGAAACAACTGCGCTGGAGTGGCCACGTTGTGAGGATGGATGACGAACGACTACCCAAGTAACTCTTCTAGGGAGATGACGCCATGGAGTCTCGTCGACAAGGGGGCAAGTACGATGCCACAAGGACATCCTGAAAACCTTCCAGGCTTTTTAAATTGAGCTGCCATCCTTTCTACTCTCCATTCGCATGTAAATCCTCTTATATGTACGTCGGTTGGCCTATTTCACCCATTATATACCAAATTGTAAACCTATATGTTTATTTGAACAACAAAAATGAGGTCATCAGTGCACGACGCAAGCACCGATTTGAAGGAAGTCCAATTTGACCGATATTTTGGGACGCATTTAAGGACGATTCTTCATGATGTCCATTCATGCATTCTTCGGCCATTCGTTTTTGATCTTCCGGTATTGTGTGGTTTGTATGCTCAAACTAATTCACGTTGAATGGAGGACATTTGTGCTTAAAGCTTTGGCCTTTTACTTTCAAAATAAAAGCATAGCTGACAAGACAAGACAGGATACCAAACTCGGAAGTTTTTGGGAACGAACAGGCCTTCCCAACATTTATGATCAGCTGAAATAACTGCACCTGCGATTGAGTGGCCCCTTTGCGGGGATGGACGACGAGGCTACCCAAACGACTTTTCTACGGAGATGTCGCTACGGGTGCTTGCCGACAGGGAGGTCAAAAGGACGCTACAAGGACACTTTGAAGAAATCGCAGAATTAACTGCAAAATCAGCTACCTGGGAGGACTCGTCAGGATAGACCGGCATGGAGAGATCCGTGAAGACTGGCTTAGCAATCTATGAGAGCCAACCGGATCGCCTTTTACTTTCAAAATAAAGCGTAGCTCTTTCTCTCTCTCTCTCTCTATCTCTCTCTCTCTCTCTCTCTCTCTCTCTCTCTATATATATATATATATATATATATATATATATATATATATATATATATATATATATATATATATATATATATATATATATATATATATATATATATATATATATATATATATATATATATATATATATATATATATATATATATATATATATATATGTATATATGTATATATATGTATATATATGTATGTATATATATATATATATATATATATGTATATATATATGTATATGTATATATATGTATATATAATAATAATATGTAATATATATGTATATGTATATATATATGTATATGTATATATATATATATATATATATATATATATATATGTATATGTATATATGTATGTATGTATGTATGTATATGTATATATATATGTATATATATATATATATATGTATATGTATATATATATATGTATATATATATATATATATATATGTATATATATATATATATATATATATATATATATATATATATATATATATATATATATATATATATATATATATATATATATATATATATATATATATATATATATATATATGCTCCCAGAGTAGTTGACGGACTGGGACACCTCGGCCGAACCGGGCGATCTGGGAGGCGGTGTGAGGCAGGGGGCAGTAATCGGCAGACAGCCAGATCGTCGCCGCCGAGACCAGAGGGCGGCACGAGAGTTGCCAAGCGCCCCGGATCAGCATCGCCAATGCCGGGGCCCTTCCAGCATGCCCGCGCTGTCGACGCATCTTCCGCGCGTGAGATCGGCCTGGTTGGACATCTTCGGACGCAATGCACCAAAAGCCACAATTCCAACTTCTACGTCAAAATTCTGCCAGCCCTCCTTCGGACTCCCCACCCTCACTCCTGACATCAATTCCATTACTCCCCACCATCATAGAGACCACATCCATTTACTCATCGCCTGTTACACCCACCACCGCAACCACCACCGCCTTCACCTTCACTACCTCCACCACCACCACCATCAGCGATGGGGACTCTCTCCTAAACTGTCCTTCATGCGACCGCACATTCACCTCACGCATCGGCCTGGACGGTCATTTGCGAACCCATCGTACAGAGACTGGTGAACCAGTGCCTGGAGCACCATACACAGCACAGATAGTCGCCTCCACTGTCCTCCCTGTCCTCGCACATTCCCTCATCGCATGGGCCTATTAGGACACATGCGCCTCCACGACAATCTGCGGTAAACACCGGAGGCTAAGCCACATCAGTGCACACCATCTACACTAAAACATAGACACACCCTCACAATCATCATAATGTACCTGATAAAATAACGGTTTCCTAGAAACCGTGGCTTTGTAGGCTGCCAATGTGACGCTTACAGCAGACCATGCCATCAGCCCAGTATATGTGTTATTATTGTGTCGAGAGTGGCT
>WEDG01000811.1:0-190503 GCA_017591395.1 Schistocephalus solidus | reverse complement strand
CTTGACACTGGGCTCAGGCGGGGAGGAGGAGGAGAGTGCGGTAGCTGCAGCACAAGGCTAATATCACGTAAAACTATTTCACGTGCAAGTCACCGTCCCTGCACCACCCGGTGTGGAGCATACGGTGGACCTCGTCGTAATCGAGGGTCGAACTATCGGTAGTAGTCGCTGTAGTAGTAGTCATAGTAGTAGTAGTCTTAGTCGTAGTAATTGCATTAATAGTAATAGTAGTAGCAGCAGCAGCAGCATGGTAAATGGTGATGCACAGGTTAGAGACAAACTTCACCTATACCATTTCGATTTGTTAGTGTGCGTGTGTGTGTCAGTGCAACTGGAAGTTACCGCAGTCAAATTTGGATGACCAAAAAGTCTAAAAAATCAAAGAGTCAGTTAGGGGCCAATCACATTGAGGTCAACTTCAGGCAGTCTGCAGTGATCCAATCCCTCGTAGCCCGAGTTAAAGTTTATAGAAGCAAAACACTGGTTCGGGCTTCTTGTTGTTTTTTTTCCATTCATTTTACGTGGAAACACGCATGCAAAATGCGTAATCGTCGCACGTCCGCAGAGATATCACAGTTTGCCAGGATTTAGTCCGTGAATATAGAAGACCACAGGGCACCACTGTCAAAAAACATGTGAAAGAAATGTCCGTTTCTGCGGCAGTAGTTGCAGGAGGAAATTAAAGTTAACAAACGCGCTGAGATACTAGCAAAGGAAACAAAACAGGAGAATACTGGCTTAACGACTAATCACACAGTCTGCATGTAGTTTAGAGAAACGGGATTCACGTTGTAGAAAATTTGGACGTAGGTAAAGCAAGAGACGGCGTGAATCACTTTACTCCATAGGGAAACGAGGTTTGTTGACGAAATCCTCGCCGAATGTGTAAATTGTGAGCGCAGACACCACAGAAGCAGTTCCCCAGAACAGGAAGTACATGAGGCGTTCGCTCCAGAGGTCCTCTAGGAAGAAATCAAAACACAAAACGCGAAGTTAGGACCAGGAAACAGATCGTGCCCGGTAGGCAAAAGCTGTAGCATGTCAAACATGTATACAAACAAGTGCTTACTCGTGTGCAGTAAGTAGACATGTTTGAGCAAGTAAAACAATTTTAACAAATTACCGCCGGGGAATATGAGGCATAGCACAGACATCGAAGTGGCAAAGGCAAAGACTACGGGCAGGAATTTGGATCGCAGGGCAGAGTCAGATGCACTTGCACGGGTGAATTTCTTGGGGGAGCCGTCAATCTCAAAGACTGAATAATGTCCTAAGAACAAGTTGAAGGCATCTTGAAGGTATCCGTCAGTAAAATTATTCAAGTAGTATCTTTTCACCGAATGATAGCCATCCAGTAGCATCCCAATAATTGTCCGTTTGCCTAAAAAGAACACATAAAAATTAAAAATTTCGAAATCCGAGGCTCGGGCAGACATACAGGGAACGCGTGAACGCATTGACAAATTAATTAGTAGCTTGGGAGTCGGCAAGCATTGCAAGATAATAACACTGTTTCGGAAGCTGATCTCTTAACAACTGCACATCGTTCAGGAGTTCAATATATTTCTGAATATTTTACTTAAGTGTTTGTCTGAAGCCGTAAGAAGGTCAAATCTTGGATCTCTGGTCATTGCAAAGTTAAAAGTAAAATAATCTGCCAGTTAGTTCCAAGGCAAATAAAATTGCTCTCATGCCATGACACCTTAGTACCAATATATTAGCCAAAGGGAGCGGTAGTCGACATTGCAAAGCAGAACATACCTCTCTACGAGGGTAAGGTATGATTTTCGCCTTCCCGGATTCTCTGCTTTGCATCAAATTTTTCGGAAATCACTGCATAAGATTCGAATTGGGTCGTATCTTACGAACGACATTAATGACGTTTACTAGGACCAAAAAGCGACTTTATTGCCACCCTAAAGCGGCGATCGTGGTAACACTGACTGATGTGTTTATACCCCGTGTTCGTTGAGGAGCCAGGTCATAGTGATGACGTGCAAGCACGATTACCACGTAGTCTAGTGACTGTACCACCGAAAATACCAACACAGGCGTCTACACACGCTGGCGAGTTCAAACTGGAGGTCCCAGCCAGCGCGGCGATTCACAGACAGAAGCCCGCCATCCGTGACAGCCCGCCAGCCATTAGCACTACACTCTCTTCAACACAAAACGACTGACGACTAGCGCAACCAGTAGATGAGTATCGAAAACTGAACTCGAGAACGATGTCCGCTGAGTAACTGGAGAATTTCGTCGTTTTGTTGCACAATAGGGTTGTTCTCAAGAGGTGATCCGGTCTGACCCCAGTGGCGGATTCCTGTATTGAACATATCCGACGCCGCTCCTTTCGGAATCGCTGCATCTATCATCATGCCTCGTGACTTCAGGTGTGTTTAATAAGCCTGCCGAGCTAGTGTTGTTGGGTCTGAACTTCCGCTGCTGATGGTGACCTGCATACCCTATTTGGGCACAAAGTTCAGCTTTGGTTGGACTTCTATGGTACAGTTCGGAGTGCGCTAGTGACTAAATCAAACATGGAAACGGTTGTGCTTACCTCGAACCTCAGCGCTCCTACCAACTGCACTATGGTGTTCTACCTCGTTCTTCAGTCCCCTAATAACCTCGAAACTATAATTTGTACGTATGTTTCGTCATAGATGACGATTAAGAGTAGATGAAATTTGAAATTCCTGGCTGTCGGCAAAACATCAGTTGACAGTTCCGGGAACCACCGCAATGTATCAAGTTCAACATACTTTTCTATCTTCTTCGCCTCAGATACAAATGTCCACGGTCACTCCATGGTCTCCATTTAAGTTCGGTCAAAAGTGTTCGTACTTAACAGTGTGAGGTGCGTGAACAGCGCCATTCTCAAACACATCCATTCTTATTATTAAATTTTTTAAAACCGTGAAATGTCTGCTCATAGGGTATCATACCTGTGCATTTATAAATTCTCCCAATAAAGTTTACATTATTTTATGAGCATTTAGTGGCGTCTTCCTCATAGTGTAGTGTGGTGTGTGAGTTTCCTTGGACAGAATGTGAAACTCTAAATACAAGTGAAACGGCAGGTCGTGTTTAAAATAATTCGGCAAGAAAGCAAATTTCTGTTAAAACCGAAAGACCCCTTTTTGAGCACACAATTTAAAAAAGACCTGACTTGCTACCAACTGAACACAAGAAAACATATTTTTGTGCCTGTTTTCCATAAAAAATATATTCGAATTTAGAAAGGTACCGAAAAGTAATGAGAAAATGCAAACTACTTAAGTAATCATTTTTACAAATTGTGGTTTTCGCAAGTGGCACGGACGCACTCCATGTTTCGCCTATACGTACAGTAGCTGTTCTGACTCATGAAATCTTATGAACGCGGTGTACGTTTTTGCCATCCGGTACGACATCGTGGGACGTCTGCCCTGTCTGCCGCAGGGTATCAATAATCGCCTGATGAGCATCCGCCTGCCTCTTTGGGGAGACAAGTTCGTCACCATCATCAGCGCCTGCGCTCCCCCAATGACGAGCTCTGATGCGGCGAAGGACAAATTCTACGAGGACCTGCACGCCCTGCTGGCGACTGTGCCGAAGGCGGACAAGTTAATTGTCCTTGGTGACTTCAACGCCCGCATCGGGACAGACCACGCTGTCTGGCAGGGAGTGCTGGGTCCCCATAGTCTCGGAAGCCGTAACGATAACGGATTTCTTCTTCTGTGAACGTGTGCGGAACACCGTATCCTGCTGACCAACACCTTCTTCCGCCTCCTGATGCGGCAAAAAGCGACCTGGGTACACCTGCGGTCGAGACACTGGCACCTCTTGGACTATTTTCTAGCCCGAAGGCGAGATAAACAGGACGTGCTGGTGACAAAGGCGATCCCCGGTGCCGACGGGTGGACGGATCACCGCCTCGCAGAAGACCACAAGGTAAGTTGAATATGCCTGCTCAGCATCTCCATTTCAGTAGCGAACTGGCCAACCTTCCAGTCGCCGACGCGAACATCTACGTGGAGAACCACTGGTGTCAGCTGAGGGACACCATCCAATCCACCACCCTGGATGTCCTCGGCCGCGCACGTCATCAGCACCAGGACTGGTTTGATAACAACGACGCAGCTATCAACGCTCTGCTCGTCGAGAAGAACCAGTTGCACAAAGCCTACGTCGATCACCCTACCGCTGCAAACAAGACAGCCTTCTACCGAAGTCGCCACCTTGTACAGCAACGGCTGCGGGAGATGCAGGTTTCCTGGATGACGCGCAAAGCCAAGGAAATCGAAGGGTTCGCGGACCGAAACGAATGGAAGAACTTCTTCGCCGCAAACAAGGCTCTCTACGGACCTCCCGTCAAAGGCACCGCCTCTCTTCTCAGTGCCGACGGCAGGACGCTACTCACTGAAAAGACGCAAATCCTGACGCGATGGGCAGAACATTTTCAAAACGTTCTCAATCAGCCCTCCACCATCTCCGACGCCGCCATCGATCGCCTGCCTGAAGTGGAAATTAACGCCAAGCTTGATCTCCCGCCCTCTCTCCATGAAATCATCAGAGCCGTGCAGCAAGTCTCCAGCGGGAAGCACTTGGCTCGGAGGCGATCCCTGCTGAGATTTACATGCATGGCGGACGCCAACTGATGAACTGACTCACAGTTCTCTCCCAGGAGATGTGGCACCAAGGGAAAGTCCCTCAGGATTTCAAAGACGCAACCATTGTCCACCTGTACAAGAAGAAAGGGAACCGCAAACTCTGCGACAATCACTGAGGAATTTCGCTGCTGAACATCGCGGGAAAGATCTTCGCCCGCATTCTCCTCAAACGCCTGAACGATCACCTGGAGCAAGGACTGCTCCCGGAAAGCCAATGTGGCTTTTGACGACACCGAGGAACAATCGAAATGATCATCGCCGCTCGCCAGCTACAAGAGAAGTTTTAGGCGATGCGGACTCACATCCACACTACCTTCGTGGGTCTGACGAAAGCCTTTGAGACGGTAAATCGCGACGGGCTGTGGAAAATCATGCAGAAATTTGGCCGTCCTGAACGTTTCACGCATATGGTGCGTCAGCTTCACTACGAGATGATGGCGCGCGTTACTGACAACGGGACAGTATCCGAAGCATTCGCAGTGACCAACGGACTGAAGCAGGGCTGCGTCCTTGCATATACCCTCTTTAGTCTGATGTTCTCTGCCATGCTAACGGACGCCTACCGGATGGACAGTCGACTTCTCAACCAACGACGGATGCACTTCCGCTCGCATGTTTTCACAGCCACCATCCACGAACTTCTCTTCGCTGACGACTACGCACTCAATACAACGACAAAAGAGGAAATGCAAAGGAGTATGGACCTCTTCACTGCCGCCTATGACAACTTCGGACTTCGAATTAACACTGAGAAAACGGTTGTGATGCATCAGCCGCCGCCAAATACCATCTACACCGCAGCGCACATCAAGATCAATGGCGCCCAACTGAAATCTGTGGATATCTTCACGTACCTGGGCAGAAATCTCTCCCGCAGCACCAAAGTCGATTATGAGATCGCCCATCGGATCACCAAAGCCAGCCAAGCCCTTAGACGCATGCAGAACGTGGTCTGGAATCGACACGGTATCCGACTCAGCACCAAACTCAATATGTACAAAGCTGTCATATTGCTGATGGTGCTGTATGGAGCGGAGACGTGGACGATCTACCAAAAGTAAGCGCGGAAGCTCAACCACTTCCACCTCAGCTGCCTTCGTAGAATACTAAAGCAGGCATGGCAAGACAGGATACCGGACACGGAAGTGTTGGAACGAACAGGCCTTCTCAGCATTTATGCTCAGCTGAAACAACTGCAACTGCGCTGGAGCAGCCACCTTGTGAGGATGGACGATGAACGATTATCCAAACGACTCTTCTATGGAGAGGTTGCCATGGGTTTCGTCAACATCGGGGTCAAGTACGACGCTACAAGGACACCCTGAAGCAACTGCAGATCAACCCGACGACCTGGGAGAACCTCAAACGGAACCGACGGGCCTGGAGAAGGACAGTGAAGACAGCGCCAGCAGTCTACGAAGCTAACAGGATCGCCGCTGCCAAGACCAAAAGAGCTGCCTCCGCAGAATACTGAAGCTGAGATGGCAAGACAGGATCCCGGACACGGAAGTCCTGGAGCGGACCGGAATCCTCAGCATCCATGCCATGCTGAGGCAAGTGCAACTGCGATGGAGCGGCCACCTGGTAAGAATGGACGACGAGCGACTACCCAAACGACTTTTCTACGGAGATGTCGGTACGGGTTCTCGCCGGCAGGGAGGTCAAAAACGATGATGTCAATCTTGTGCCCCTTCCGTTTCAAGTTTGCTTATTGATTTATAGTCAAATGCAGACCAAAATTGTCTTGACAGGCTTCGCGTACGCCATGACAGCGAAAAGTGCCGGCGTGTCATCGCATATATGCATGTTTACGGTCCTTATTAGCGATGTGGTAAAACAAAGTACATTCACACAAGTTGATTACATCGTCTTCAGAACAAAACGCCATAAGTTTGCGAAACTGTACTATCACCGGCACAATTTACGGACAGACAATGTGCCTACATTGAGGAAACTCCATGTGGTAACGGTGGTAGTAGTAGTAGAAGTAGTTGTAGTGGTAGTAGTAGAAATAGTATTATTAGTAGAAGTTGTAGTAGTAGCAGTAGAAGTATAAATAGTAGTAATAATATTAGTAGTAGTAGTAGTAGTAGTAGTAGTAGTAGTAGTAGAGTAGTAGTAGTAGTAGTAGTAGTAGTAGTAGTAGTAGTAGTAGTAGTAGTAGTAGTAGTAGAAGTAGTAGAAGCAGTAGTAATAGTATTATTATAAGTAGTAGTAGTAGTAGTAGTAGTAGTAGTAGTCGTAGTATAAGTATAAGTAGTAGTAGTATTAGTAGTAGTAGTGGTGGTGGTAGTAGTAGTAGTAGTAGTAGTAGTAGTAGTAGTAGTAGTAGTAGTAGTAGTAGTAGTAGTAGTAGTAGTAGTAGTAGTAGTAGTAGTAGTAGTAGTAGTAGTAGTAGAAGTAGTAGTAGTAGTAGTAGTAGTAGTAGTAGTAGTAGTAGTAGTAGTAACCTACCAGTGCGCGTAAAATCCGTTTTCAGAGCCTTAGTACCACTGTACTGGACGGAGAGTATGTCTGCATTGTCAGCCCAGACGTTCTTGAAGGCCTGTTCAAAATCAGGCCAGATGGCACGCATGAAATCGCTTTGCTCTCCGCTGACAGAGGACGCAAGGTGGGATTGCTGAAGGCCAAGTTCCAGGGCTCTGTGCGCGATCATAGACTGCACTACATTGGTGCGGTCGAGACAGTCGATGCAGTTGGTGCGGAAAACACCCGTCTGGGAGTCCTCCACAACAGAGGCCGTTAGGTTGGGACCGACAGAACGTAAACGGAGTTGCCTGCAAGTGTGCGGGGAAAAGAAGGGTTAGGCTGTACTTCTTCTTGTTCTTACGAAACGCCTGCACTCCTCTATGCGTGGGACAGTGCGACTAACAAAAAGTGCAGTTTGTTTACAAATACACCGAAGAGGCACTACGCTCACGGACAGCAAGAAAGGTATCTATCAGAAAAAAGACAAGTCAAAACACACGACGGATAACACAGGTGGCTCAGGATGACAAGCAGGTGGAATGCAAGAAACTCTTGTGATATCTGCGGTTCACTCTATTTGGATGTTTTGCTACAGACGGACAATACATATGCAGACTTGCGGTGTACCTTGAGTCATGCACTTTACTCCGATGAACTAATCCTTCTCCACATCCAGCAAACGAAACTGTAAGAATTTAGGTTAGGCAACCACGGCCCAGGCAATACCCAGCAAATAATTTGCCTACAAACAGTTCAAATGTGGAGCAACGGTAATGCAACATGGTAAACGCCGCCCATCGTTTAATGAGGCTTCGTCTGTCGACGTTGGATATATACATGGGATCTTAAACCTCTGTGCCCGAGGTCTGGACACACGCACAACAACAGACCGGCGCGGAAACAATAACCGGCTTGCTACTGCTCGGTCGGTAACCGTCCGCGCGCTCTAGGAGCGTCAAGTGGAAGAGCTTACAGCGTGCTTGAGTAGACAGTAAAAAGAAAAATGACACCGAATGTGGCAAAACAGACAGACCACTAACCGCATCGCGACGATCTCAGGCTCTAATCGGTCCAGGAGGATGCTCAGACGATTCCATTTAAGGGCAGAACATTCCCGATGAAAGTCAAAAGACTCATATCTGGATAAGGAGGAAAGAAAAATATAATACTCATCAAGTATGAAGTTGGTGGAGTGGCAATGCCAACATTCTAGGCTAATAGTGTGAGTACTAAGGCAGCCCCTCTTTCCCATATGTTTAAGTCCAGACAGGTTACGACAAAAAAGCAGAAAGACAGAGGAAGATGCTGACATAAGCTAGGAAAAAGTTATTACTATTTCGAAGGTCAACCGCAGAGTATTGTAGGTGATACTAGGTAATGATCGACAGCGTCCAAGGTGCTATAATATCAATAAACCTATTCATTAAGTTATGAAAAGGGGCCAAAAAGGTACAGAACTTTTATTTGTTGTCCATCCGCTTGAAGGAACCAACAGTGACTGGACAACTCTCTTAACGGCAAACCAATCTGCTATCTGAATATGTCATGGGAATATGTGTGGTATTCCACCGTTGATTCAATTAAAAGCATGCAGACTAGGGAGTCTAAAGTTGAACTCGTGCGGCAGTTTGCGCTTCGAACTCCTCCTTGCTAGCCATCATCGGACTGAATAATCAAAACAGTTCCATCATGAAGAGGAGAATAATAGTAGCTGGTTCAAAAGGATCTATCCGGTATTTTGTTAGAAATAAAAAGGCCAAACAGCCTGGAACACCGCAGAAAACAACAGTGATAGATGGCAGAAGACTTCACATCTTCCGAAAGCAGTTAACTGAAGTAGAAAGAGGTAAATTAATACTAAACTGGCCAGCGTCTACCCACTTATGTGCTTATATGGTCATAAAAATATCAGCATTCCAATTTCGAGAGCGTACTTGAGCTCAGCCTGATCTACAGACTGTGAAGCGATGGCGTAGGAGCGACAAAGGCGTCTTTCCAGACCCTTCTCGTCCAGCAAATTAATTGCTATGGTACGCCCATAGCGCTGGGCAAAACAGACGTCATGGAAGTGCTGTTTTAGGATCTCCACCTGTTCGGGCGCAACTTCAATTTGACCGAGCAGTTCGTTCCTCTCATCTGCCCTGGTGGTGAGGTCCTTTTGACCATAACCCATCTTCACCAGGGGCTTGTATTTGAGGTCAGGTCGTTGGCTCCAGAAGAGTGGCACTGACCCCCGAATCTGAAGAGTGCAGAGAAATCGGCCAGCCAATAAGTTATGAAAGACGAAATCGCAAGGCTAGACGTTATTTTTTCCAAAAAAAACATGCAAAAATCGAGACCGTGGCGGATGACGTGAACTGCGACATATTCTGCTTTCCACCTAGCGAAAACGGTAACAGCGAACACCTATTTTAAAAGGACAACTTTATAAAAGAGGTTCTGATAGATACTATAAAGATAACCAGCACTGGTGCTTCAGTCGTCGCAACCGACGACAGATTTTTTCGTGGCCAGTGTTTCGATGTATTCGTTGGCCTCCGGGTTTCATTTCGATCTTAAATCTGCGTTTTGTGAGGGGAATACGGAAGGTAAAATGAGCTTTGGTGATGATGAAAATGATGGTGATGGTGGTTGCAGCGGCTGCGGCGGCGGTTATGACGGTGGTGGTGATTGCTAACGAACTCTTGAAAGCAGTCTACTTCAACCACTCATTTAAGGAGGAATTAACAAAGTGAAACAGGCAGTGAAACGAAAAACCAAGAGTGATTGGACATAATTCAAAATTTGTTTTGTCTGAGAGGCAGGCTTTAATAGTATTCAAAGGATTGCATTACCTGGGAGGTATGATATGCCTGAAATGTTAAGCAGGAAGGATTGCACGGATGGATCCGTTAAACAGTCTGTGAATACAACTATCACTATCGCTTTAAATCAGGTGACGCGTAAGTCACTGTCCCTGTACCCACAAAGCTGTGTGACACACGGTAGACATCTTCAGCAACGCCTATCGAAATTCCAAACGCAACTTTAAGGGTTCTGATGCTTCACTATGCAGACATCAATGGTCGAGTGGGGTGAACGGCAGGTGAAGTACAACGCTACTAAAATTAAAGGCAGGCACGAACCTGTACAAAAGAGAAAATGTTGCCAGGCGGAATGTATGCAATCTGCTCCGTTTCCACTGTATTGGCGGCATTCGCGTCTTTGTCGACTCCACGGGCATAGAAACGGGTCCCTGCGCGAAATACCGATCGGCGTGAAATAAGAGCATAGCATGGCGTATCGTCGGATACATTGAAAGAGCTAGCAGTAGATGTCGCAGGCTGCAAAATGCCCACATAACCGAAGATCACCGGGGTGATAAAGCTCTCGAGCTTGGGCCACGCGTAGACGGGAGGTGTGCTTAAGGCCGCAGAAACGAGGCCACACCAATCATCAAGGAGAAATCCATTCCAAACAAATCGTCTTTCAGCCTGTAAGGAACATTACAGAAAGTTAATGCTGACTAAATTACATCCCAAGTGCTCGTATTAACGAAAAAGAGATTTTGTGACCTTACGTTCTCGTTCCAAAACTAATACGGCAGGTGGTAAGAAAGACTATTGTGAGTACGAAATCGGTCGGTATAAAGTCAGCCTATGCAACAGGTAAAGTGCACAAGGAAAGCTAAAGGTAGTTTTCCGTAGAAAAGCAGTCAGGTGAAGACTCGCTTTGTAACATCAATGAGTGTCCAAAAAAATACTGGCACGAAAGACAGTCCCGCGTCAAAAAGGAACAAGCATTATGTAAAAAACGTGTGCATAATCGAGGTGCAAGAAGATTGTCGACAATAGTAAACCCAGACGCATTTCAGGAAGGTTAGCGACAAGTGGTAACGCGATCGGACAAAATGAGGCAGTCGACAGAGTCTCCAACCCCCACCCACAGTGGCGTGCATCATTTAAATGAGTCAACAGAAACACCGAATCTCGAGTGAGTGAATTACAAAAAAAGTTTACTGTCAACATAAACGGGGTGCAGTTGATTGAATAGACATAGCACCCAAAGAAGGTGCTGCTTCGTTAGCGTAACCTATTGAGATTGAATTTGTGATCCAGTCGTTCAAAAGGTGTGATGGATGATGCAACACAAATCCAAAGTAAAGGCTAAACTGGCAATATTGGAAAAGAATGACATGTGACATTATTTTGTCAGATTCTGATGACGGCAGAGAACTTGGCCGACTACTGTATTCGGTACTACTTTCAACTAGTGTTATTAGATGTCTCCAAATTATCACTCATCTAATTATCCTCCAACCATTCTATCCAACGAAGGAATCCTTCTGTTTTTTTATAAATTTTATAGCTAAAAATTCCTCTCTTTGTCGGACTCATGTTACACAAACTAGGCCGACTATGAAGACCAACCTCATAATTTAAATAAAACAACTTAGTTGACTGCATGTAGTCGATAAATAGCACAAAAATGCTGTTTTTAACCCTGAGTCTAAGCCTCTCCGTGTAACACTAGAAGCCTTCATAGCTTAATCACACCCACGCTCCAAATACAAAGGAATAATAAAATTGTAAACTCGAAATAGTCTTAAGTATGAAATTAGAATAATTGGACATCGAAATGATACTGCAGACAATTGAACAAGTTCAAGTGGCTCCAGGCAGACGACTTCGCTTGGGATATAAAGGTTACTTGTGTATGTCAGTTACTAACCCTCTCGAAAATATTTTGTCGCTTTGCATCTGGACCCAGTTCTGATAAGCGCTGTTGAGTAAGAGTCAAATCGTAGGTGTAGGAAAAGTAAAATCCCTCAATTTCAAGCACATATCTAAGCATTTCGATGTAGGCAGTTTCAGTTTCCATCTAAAATTGCTATCCGATAAGATAAGTTGTAAAAAAATACCTCTTCCTCGTTCAGATTGGAAGATGATTTTGCAAAGGGGTGTATAGAAAACTCGACAGCCCTGTAGATCTTGTGGCCAAAGATCTTTCCAACTAATTCTCTTTTGTCAACAGTGATAATATAGCGTCCGGATAGCAATTTTATTGTTCCGAGAATTCCATATATAGTGGAGGGTTTTGAGGATACGTCATTGGAGAACGGTTGTTCGTAATCTATTTTGGTTGGCGTAAGGTAACGGCATACTTGCTGGCTTAACCTCGTGGGTTATGCGGTCGATCAGTAAGGGTCTCTGATTCTCACCTTGATTCCTTAGATAAATAACGTATTGGTCCGCTTCATTGTAGCTGTTATAAAGTATGAATCTGGGAACTTAGACTTACAAGTCGTAGGTTGTATCCGGAACCATCTGTGGCAACGTAGATCTGGAGTACGTTTGGCAACAAAAAGAGAATTAGTACAGCCCAGGCCGACCAACAGAAAAATACGTATGACAGGGAAAATTTCTTTTATTTGCTCTCACGGCCGTCATTTAACGGTAGTGGATAAGAAAATTTCTTGTAACTAATCACGTTCTGATTAATCTATTTGCACGAATTAAAGTGTTGCAAGGATACTTCTAATAAGCTGTCAATAGCGTTTTACAAGGATAAACTTTGTTACAGGACTGAGTCGAACCGCCGGACCCCATAAATCGTATCGCAAGCCTTGTATATATATATATTCGCTTCAATATGCAATATATATATATATAGCTTGCAATGCTATATAGCATTCGACATACGTTGTCAGCACTCACTTCTGACTCAAAAACCAAGGTAAGCATAGTCGCTTACGAGAGCGGTCGGTCGCTACTCAATGCGACAGTATGCTGTGATAATTTTTCAATCAGCCGTTGGGGCAACTCGCGCGCTGTTAACTTCCCTTATTCCCAACATGTTCAATAGCTGACAAATAACTGTAACCACTTCCAAAGTAAGGTTTGTAATGCATACAAACCACAAATGGCTTTATGTAAGCAACAGAACGATTAAAGCACGAGGTCGAAAGCGTGGCGTCTAGACATAGAGTATATGAGCCGTAATTGGTTTGCAAACAACATGGAGGGTTTTGCGATGTGCTGCACGACCCAGGTCTCAAAGACGATCCTTTTAATTCCTTTGATTTTGATCTTTCTGGATAACTAAAGTTACAGTTCATTATAATGAACACACGAGCGTATAACGGGTTTTATGAATTATAATTTAGCTTTAAAGCTACAAATGTGCGTGGCAAGTTTACAGTAAACATAAACGGGCTTCGTTATCGTACTCAAGAAAAAAGAGGACAACTAAGGGTTAAATCAGACAGATTTGAAAATCCACCAGACATGACAAAATTTTAGTAATTTAGGGTCCAACCGCGCAACGACGCAACAGCTTGCAAACGATAGTTTACGTTCTGCGTCTGAATTTCACCGTAATAAAAGATGGAGTGTAAATTTCACATGTGATCTAAGTTTTTTTTATTGCAAAATACTTAAGGGTTTTGATTTTATTTCATATTCTCTATATTTTGCGTTCAATGTTCTTGAGTGTGGATTTTTGGCTTGTTCAAAATAAGTCTCCTGAAATCTCGCCAATTATTACAAATTAGCATTTCTTCTGTGCATTCAGGGTTTCAATCATGGCATGTTTTTTTATTCAAACAGTTACCTCATTTTATGATTATTCTTTGATTTTAAGCTGTTTATCTCGTCTTCGTTGCAAATTTTTGAATTTGGAATTTGACTACCTTAAGTTACCTGGCACTCTGTATTTGTATTCATTTTCATATTGTGGTCTGTCTGAAAATTATCATTTATAATATATGCAGTTTATCTTACTATCAGAAAAATAAGGTTGAGTCTTTCTGGTTTTCGTGGCTGTATTTATATAGAGTATTTAAGGCTAACTGCCAAGCATAGTATGTTCAGTAGCCATATAGAACCCGCAGCGTTGAATTGCAAAAGGAATGTACTTTAGGCTTTCTCTAGATAGTGATGTTGTCGCGGAATCTATGTATAAAAGTTAAAACAGTTCACTGGGAAGTTTAGCAGAGCCTCAATATTGTCGTTTTATAGTCATATGGGGAACTTTTTCCCGCTGAGTGGAGGATCTTTTTGTTATTCGTGGAGCTCACAATCATTCTTGGAGCAAGCTCACATTAGAGCCCTCGCAGGTAGTTGAAAAGCGACGTGTAGCATATGATGAAGTGGAACCGACAGAGACAAGGGAGACCGGAATGGCCATTTCTGGCTGATGACGGCTAATAAGCCAGAAATGGCAATGCCGGTCTCCCTTGTCTCTGTCGGTTCCATTTCATTATATGCTACACGTTGCTATGTGACCGCCTGCGAGGGCTCATATTTGATCTCCATGGCACAACTGAACATACACGTTCCTTAAGCAGATCGGTGAGCCGCACACTATCATAAATATATATATATATAGATATATATATATATAACTGAAGTAGTATGCATTCCGAGTTGATAATGAAGTAAGAAGTTTCGACGGAAAAATTGTTTTTTACTCATGAATTTTCAAGCAGGTTGCACCGGCCTGTCGTCAGACGAAGGAAAAGTGGGAAGAGTGATTATCATACTAGAGAGTTTGGTGGGGGCAGCCAGGCAGGCATGCGTTGGAGGGGAGTCGAGAAACGTGTTCCGATAAATGTCGGGAGTGAGGGATTGTTTAAAAGTGTTGATTGTGGTTAACGCCCCCGTGGGTAGGGTGGAGGGAGGATACCAAGTCCGTAGATTTCCACTTGTTCAATAATGGGAAAGCTATTTTTGGTTTAAGGTTGACGCAAGTCATTGAGACATGCACGTAGATCTTCGTAATGTGCATCCATATATATATATATATATAAACCCACCACCCCAAAACAACCCCAACCAACAACCCCCAAACACACACAAAAAACCCAAAACAAAACCAACCACAAACCCACACCACATATATACATATATATAAAAATAAAAAATATATCAAATATATATTTACACCTAAATATCCAAGTTTGTGCCTGCCCGTCGTCGAACAGGAAATGAGAACAAGAGGAGAAGTGGTAACGACAGGACAGATTGTGTGACAAACAAACAGCTGGTGACGAGTGGGTGAGGTGGGTGGACAATAATCCAGGGCATGTTTTGGGACGGGGAATTTAGGAGAGAACAATTACATTGGCTTGTTTGGGAGGGGGAGGTGGGCGGCGAGTAACTTCCACCGAGAAGCCCGGCTAAGATTATCGATCATGGTTCAGGTTGGATTTAGGGGGTCACAAAGTCGGTTTGG
The DNA here is from genome assembly GCA_017591395.1 of Schistocephalus solidus. NCBI lineage: Eukaryota > Metazoa > Platyhelminthes > Cestoda > Diphyllobothriidea > Diphyllobothriidae > Schistocephalus > Schistocephalus solidus. Next base: position 175,171 of record WEDG01000811.1, on the reverse strand, counting down.
GAGGTATCCCAGGAGTGTTTAATTGCGGTTCACCATGTGTGAAATTAGGGTTGGCGAAAAGTGAGATTAAAAGCCGAAAAGTTAGCAGTCGTTACAGGTCGTGGGCGCTCGTTAGTAAATCATGCACGTAATCCTTCGTAATGAGCATCGTTCTTTGTGGTTAATGCTAGTTGTGCTGGGAGTGCCAAGCTTCGAGAATTCTCGAGCTTGTTTGAGGTGGTAGCCATGGCGTCCGCGTCGGTACTGTCCCAATTGAAGCGATGTATTCAAAGGGAGTGCGAAGCACGGTGATAAAGAGTCACGTCGGCGGGTGGCAAGCTTATGTTCGTTGATGCGAGTCCCAAGACGTCGGCCTGTATGGCCAATGTAAACAGAAGGGCAGTTGGCGCACGGTATGCGGTAAATGACATTGCTTAATTGTTCTTTTGGAAGGCGGTCCTTTACTCTGCATAGGGTTGCGCATGGAGGACGCAGGTTTGTGGGCGACAGAGATGCCAAAGTGACTTAATTGTCGAGAGATTGTTTCGGAAACACTGCCGTGTAAGGTAAGGGAATAAAATTTCCGTGGCACTATAACTCTCCATTAGAAACAAGGTTCTGCGTTTGTCTCTGGAGTCGAACAATTTTCACGAAAGCTCGTTGAATTTATCCATTGGACCGGAAGAACTGATACAAGGCATACGATAGTTCTTTCTTAAGAAGGTCATCGCTGCTGCAATAGCGGAAGGCCCGATGGAAAAGAGGTTCAGGCAGCTTCTTTTGTGGGCCGCGGGTTGGTTACTTGCATAAGTTGAAGCACGATTTCTGCAGTGAAGTCCTTTTCGGTGGACGCTTGTTGGTGGCACAACTGTTATCATGGACAAGACCGATTACGTCAACCAAAGGCAAACCAGATCTTTAATGACAGGGGGAAGCGTACACCCCTTGATGCGGTTAGCGAAATGGCACAGCTGCTGTAAAAGAAAGTTAACGAACTTTCTCGATTGAAACTCATTAGCCCCGAGGACTCCAGATTCGTGACCCTCGAGTGACCCCGTATCGCACTTGCATATGGCCTTCCAAAGGTGCACAAACCAATGCACCATTGAGGATCATAGTACCGCTTATTGGATCCCCGACTTGTCAATCTTGCCAAATGGCTATACCAGGAAACTAAAGCACCTCAGTGATGGATCACAATACGTAAGAAACTCGCAGGCATTCCTACAGAAATTCAAGGAGTTCAAGTAAGTCCCGACGAATGTATTGTATCGTTCGATGTTGTTTCTCTGTTTTCCTCTACCGCATGACTTGACCATTGACTGCATAGAGCGATGTCTAGATGAAAATCTATCGGCATTCAAAGCAGCGTTTCAGACATGCTTAAGCTCTGCCTTAAGAACTATTGTCAATTCGATGGCAAATGCTATCCGGCAGACCAGGCGCTGTTGGCCGGACTCGGACGTCGGGCTGCGTTGATCGCCTGGGCGTCTTTGAACACCGGAAATACCGGGACTCTGGGCTCATTGCGGGCCATTCGGGTATCGAACAGGCACCGGGGCGTGCTGGATAGAACAGTTCGCTGGTGGCACCGATGGTGCTCCACCGTTGGACGTAATGAGCAGGCACCTGGAAGTGGACTCGCTGGGCGATACGGGACTCTGCGTGATCGGTGGCAACCGCCATGGAACAAACGTACGACACAAAGAGGCCGCCGTTCGGTACCATCAGGACGCTTCCACTGGCGACCGGGCCAGAACATCTGGACTACCGGTCCCGCCGCTTGAAACTTCAGGCATTGTTTCAGAACGTTTCGGGACGACATGTTTCTGGAATATGATACACGGGAATTTCGTGACTGTTACCGGGTGTTTCCGAAACATCCCTCTCGACAGGACTTCAGATCTTTATCTCTACATTCGAAGCCACCCTGCATTACTCCGTAAAACCTGTACTTCCGAAAGATAAATTAACAATGTTGTATGGTACCTTCGTGCATTTATTGTACGAGGTAGCGTCTTTGGACTATCGAACTTTGCATTCCGCCGAAACGGCGACACTTATCACTTCGTGTTTCAGGCCGACATCAGCTTCATTGGGACGTGCTGTAACCTTCCAACAAATGAAATTCTCAGAAGCACGGCATCGAACAGCTTCAGTAACCGTTGACTGGTACTGGGCGGAAGAGGACATTGCACGATTTTATAACGGCGCCGCGTTGCTGGCTTTCGAATGCTGACTTTCATCTACCGCTTTCGCCTTTGGCATTTCCGTAGTGCGTACCGTTAAACATTCCGACGCTTGGAACTTGACTAAATCGTGACTGGAACCATGATCGATAATCTAGCCGGCCGTAGTTACTCGCCGCCCTCCCAAACAAGCCAATGTAATTGTTCTCTCCTCACCGTCCCAGAGCATGCCCGGTATTGGTCCACCCACCACCCCTCCACCAGCTGTTTGCTTGTCACAATCTGTCCTGTCGCGCCTTCACTTTCCTCTCATTTTGTTTAAAGACGACGGGTTGGTGTCACCAACTTGAAAAATTTACGAGTAAAACTCCATTTCCCGAAGAGCATTTTTTCTTTTCATGCCTTTTCGCATATACATATATATGACTGGCTGATGACGGCTTATAAGCCAGAAATGGCCATTCCGGTCTCCCCTTGTCTTTGTCGGTTCCCCATTATCAATATATATATATATATATATATATATATATATATATATATATATATAATGTGTGTGTGTGTGTGTGTGACCGCAGGATTTGCTGCACCCAGGCTTTAACTTGCGACCTGTTGGTTAGAAGTCTAACGCTCTTACTAACGGCGCTACGATTCCGCACCACATATATGGCAAGAACAGTGTACCGTACTAGCTATGTGTTGCAAGATTATGAAGTGAATCTTAAAAAGTGAATTTTTGCAGTTTTTGGAGCAGCATCATCTTCTCTCTGCCACGTGGCATGATTTCCGCAGAGGAAGGTTTCGCTTGACTAATTTTCTGTTCTGTCTAGAGCAATGGGACCCAGTGATCGAGAAAGAAATTTGCCTTCACGTTGTCTATATCGATTTGAATGAGGCCTCCGATAATATTACTAACAAGCGTCCGCTGTACAATCTCAGTCGTATAGATGTAAGGGATTTGATTTGAATTGTGTCAAAGTCTTCTTGATTGTACGAACTGAAAATGTCCGTCGTGGCCATCAACAATCAGGGGGGTGTCACTTGAAAGTAAGGTTCGTCAGGGCTCCATCTTTGTCCTGTCCTCTTCCTCGTCTATATCAATGAATGCATAAGCGGTTTGGACTGCCACATCGCCAGCTTTGCTGATGAAAAAAGCCTAGGATGGTTATCCAGAACGGCGTTAGTCGTGAACACTTTTTCCCCGCGTCATTTTCACTTGAAAGTTGTGCGTTATATAATATGCTTCTCCTTTTTTCAGTAATATTATTTGAAAGTTGTTTTATATAATGCCTTTCGGAGTGAAGTGGAGCAAATTGATCCGTCGCGCGTTATTATGTATCGTTTTTTTGCTTTGCCATGTTATTGTAACCATAGGACTTTCAAGTGAGTTCACCTACCTTTCACTTCATAAAACTGAACTGAAAAAGTTTTTCCGAATATTTGCTCAAACAGCCAGTATGGAATCTGGAACGCAGCAGACAGACAATTTTCATAGACGACGGCTTTTAGCCATATAAATTATGGCGATGGAAGTACTTCGGACTCTTCACGGGCTTGGTTTTCGAAGGAAAAATATCATCAGGGATTATTTTTTGACCTGTAACGAGGCCCTTATTCAGAGAGAATATGTATAAGTGGAAAATTAATAGAGCTACCCAATTTGTTATTTTCCCTTTCAATCCCCATGATATTTCGTTAATTTCTTGATGAGAACAGTGATGAGCAAAAGCGACATATTATTTCACTTAGGGGGAACATGGGGCTTTCCAACTATCAGTATGTAACTGCAGGAGAAGTTAAACGCCATCCGGGGAGACTGCATTTTGCAGTTTGTGAAAGGTTTGTATTTTTTATACGTATTATATAATTTTTATTGAAAGGATAAGGGTAACGCTGAACTTTCAACCTGCGGTTTTGGTTTACTTTAGGATTGTGATTAGATTTAGAGTGGGCATTTTGTTTAGGCTTTGAATTGGGCTTACGTTAAGGATTACAGTTGGTGTAAGGGTAAAGTTCAGTTTTAGAGTTTACCTAGGTGTTATGGTTTGTTTTAAACCTAGGGCTGAGTTCCAGTTTAGTGATGGGATCTATGTAGAGTGCTGTTAGTGTCTGGGCCTGGCTAAGGATTGCTTTTAAGGATAAGATTTTCTTAAGGGCTACGTTTGGGGTTAGTGGTTGCTTTATTTTAGTTTTCGTGTAGGTGTTCGTTTCAAGGTTTCGTTTAGGGTTTGACATCAGTTAAGGGAATAATTTTGCTGTGTATCACTTTCTTAACTCAAGCAAATTTTGCGATAAGCATATGTAAAAACAAGCGGAAATTATACCTTGGCAACGTCTGAGTGAGGGCTGCTGTCAAGATTGGTTCACCTGTAACTAAATGATTGCGTAAAATTAAGTCACTTTATTGAGGGAAGTAGGCTTTCGCACTTGAGCTCCCTATTCACATGCAAAAATGTCAATAGTACAAACGTTTACAGTGATAAATCTGACAAATGAAAATGTAGGGTCATCGATATGTGTGGGCCAGGCGCAAGCTGCCACTGATTACACAATCTTCATTATATTTACAATAGTTTCTCAGAAAATGAGTATCTAGTTTTAATTTAAATGTGTCAACAGTTTCTGAAAGGACCACCTTGTCAGGGAGCCCGTTCAACGCTCCAACGACATTCTGCGAAAATGCGTTCCAACAGACTTCCGTTGGACAAACTTCCTCTGCAGTTTAAAGGGATGAACCCGCAGATGTTCCGTCCCAGCCAATTCGAAGAAGTCAGCAAATTCTAGGGCACACTCGCGGCCTCTGACAATCCGGTAGGTTTGGATGAGATCACCGCGTAGTTGCCTGTAATTTAGAGGAAACAAATCAAGTTCAACCAGTCTGGCTTCGTAAGGCAGATGACTTAGATTCTTGACCATATTCGTAGCCCTCGCCTGCACTCGTTCCAGCTGTAGATAATCCTTCTTAAACCACGGACGCCAGACCTGGACGGCATATTCCAAGTGAGATCGAACAAATACCCCGTAGGTTTTTCAGATGAGTTCCTTATCAATCTGCACAAATCCACGTCTGAGCGCAAATGAGACCTGTGTAGCGCGTTTAGCTGCCTTTAAACACTGTGAATATGGTTTAAGTGAGGAGTTTATTAGAACACCGAGGTCCTTCTGTTCCTCAACAATTAAAAGGGGCTGCCCATTGAGAATGTATTGGTAGGAATCATCCTCCTCACTGGTCCTTCTGGTACGCAGTCTTAGGACCACACACTTCCCAACGTTAAAATTTAAGAGCCAACGAGCAGACCAGCTGCTAAGACGGTTGAGATCCTCTTGAAGTGCGTGCCTATCGAAATCAGATCTGATGACCCTCCAAAATTTAACATCATCTGCAAACATGATGGCGCTGCAATCTAGGTTGTCGACACAGTCGTTTATGTACACTAAGAAGAGTAACGGCCCTAATACCGAGCCTTGGAGGACAACACTTAGCACCGGAGTAGGTGTTGACTTCGAGGTATCGACGCACACATTTTGCAATCTATCTGTAAGAAAGTCTGCGATCCATGTCAGCAGCATTCCTCTTATGCCAATTTCAGATAATTTGTAGATGAGACGTTTGTGTGGGACACTGTCAAACGCCTTCTTGAAATCAGTGTATATGACGTCAACCCTACCATTTTCGTCCAGTGCACGGGTCCACTGCTCTGTGGAGAGTAATAAACTAGAAAAACACGAGCGATTCTGTCTGAAACTATGCTGGAGATCTGAGAGTACTTAGTTTTCCTCAAGGAACTTCATGGTTGCCTTCTTGATTATTGATTCCATTATTTTACAGCAAATGGAGGTTAGGCCGACAGGCCGATAATTGTTGACATTAGATCGAGCACCACCCTTTTATATGGGGTATATATTTGCTGCCTTCCATTTGGATGGCAGTTTTCCTGATTCAAATGACGAATTAAATATATGCGCTTGTGGTTTGCACAGTTCGCTGGCCAGTTCTTCAAGAACTTGGCCAGTATATCGTCCGGACCAGATTACTTCGCTTCTTTCAGATTTCGCAGTTCTCGTTCCACGAGAGGTTCCTGGAAGAGTATATATTCAAGCACTGGACCGGCGTCTATAACAGCACTGTTGACGTGATCAAGCTGACGTTCCGGTTCTCTAGTGAAAACCGAGGCAAAAAAAACGACCTAAATACTCGGCCTTGTCGCAATTTTCAACGACTTCAACACCATTCCCATCCATGAGTACTGCTACTGGGTCCTTGTTTTTTAGTCGACTATTGATATAACGGAATAAAATTTTTGTTTATATTCAGCCTGTTGAATAATTCTTGATTCATAGTTCTTCCTTGCCTGACGAATCATTTTTTACAGCGTTTCTTTGATGACGAAATGCTTTGAGATGCTCTGCTGACCCTGTTTCCCTGAATACTTTCCATTTTTATTCTTCTTCTTTAACTGCCTGTTAAGTTCTCTTGTTAACCAGGTGGGGCGACTTTTCTTTTTTTGCACCTTTACTGGACAAAAGCGTGCAATCAGATCGAGTAAGACTGTATTAAATGATCGCCAGTCATCCTCTGGATTCGCTTTTAAGCAAACAATCCCATCTCATAGACATCAGTTCTTTCCTCATCGCGTTAAAATCAGCCTTCCATATATTTCGCTTGCATTCCGTTCCATTCTGGCGCTGAGAATAAAGTGAGTATTGACACATTAGCGTACTATGGTCACCCTTACCGAGGGGTGCAATAGAATACACTTCATCAATGCTAGAGAAGTCCTTCGTAAATACTAGGTTCCAGGCAATTTGCTCTCTGGTTCTCTCTAAATCTCGTTCGTATGTTAACCTTCTGTAGCAGAGGTTGGTCGAGAGTGAGATCCATTAGCTTGTGGCCGAAGGAAGTTGGTGCACCACCAACTGTCAGATTTACCCAGTCTACTATAGGTGCATTGAAATCTCCAGCAATAAGCACCTCCTGGTGACTTGCTACTTCCTTGAGAAAATGGAGGAGGGACTCATCAGCTGCACTTGGAATGTTCGGTGGTCTGTAGATCGTCAAGAATTTGAGGTTCTGTGAACAATCCTTTTTAATCTTTATCCAGAGTAATTCATATTCAAGGAAGATGGAGTGTGCTCGTTCGACTGCCGAGATTCCTGTCCTAACATATACGGCCACTCCTTCTCCCTTTCTATTTTCTCGGTCTTTTCGAAAAAGTTGGTATCCATCTATCAAAACCTCGCTATCTACGATTTCGGCTTTGAGCCACGTTTCCGTAATGGCAACGACATCGGGGGTTCGGTCTGATACTAATGCTTTGAGTTCATCAACTTTCGATAGGAGACTCTGAGCATTGGTATACAAACATCTCAATTTAGACTGGGTTACTCCTCCATATAGACTTCTGCGCATTTCGCGCGATTGAATACTAGAGTCTGTCATTGTTTTCCGAGATGAAACTGGTGTACATCCCGCCGACGCTGAGTTCTGATGAGTGGTCGTCATCCGAGTTCTTGAGCGCCTTCTTTTTATTATTCAAGCTCTGTACAGTTGGGTACATCGTATTTACTGTCCTCCATCTCGGCGAGAACCCAACTTGATTATGTACGGGGTCTGCCATAAGAAAAACCTCTTTATCACTTTCATTTTCCCGTCCTTCATTTGGAGCCATATTCCCCCTGCTCGGTCCTCCTCTTCAGTTCTGCTCTCAGCATCCTCATTTTGTACCTTTCCTTGGGCTCGTTATCCGGCTGAAAAAACACATCCCTGTGTGAGCTACGGAGAGCCGTTCTCCGTTCTAGGAGGCGTGAAGCCTGAAAATCATTTTTAAGAATGATTTTGAGAGGCCTTGGTGATAATTGTTCATGTGAAACAGCCGCTTTCCCTAAACGGAATCCTTTGTGCACTGTAACGCATTCGCCATCTCGAAGAATCGAATATGAGCATTCTCGGAAAAAACTGAGGTCATGTTCTACCCTTTCCTTTGCAATCACAGAAGTGGACTCGGGAACCCCTTTAATAACGAGATTGCGTTTTCGGTCGAAATGTATGTTTGGTGACTTTGAGTTCAGTGTTGTTGATAGAGCATCAGTATCAGGAAAAATTCTGCTCTGGTCGACGATGTTATTTGCGTCAGTATGAGCAACTATTCCTAAAGTTAATGGCAAACCCCTTTTGGGAACTTTGCCAATTTGTCCTGCATTTGCTCCTGTATTACCAACAGGGGATTTCACTTGAGCATCTATCGGTAAGCACGAGCTTTTTCCGGAGTTCAAACCCACTTTTTGTGAAAGCTTCTTGGCCCTTTTCGACTTCGAATTCTTCGTTTTCGGGGCTTCAAATTCGACCAGCTTTTCAACTTCACCCTTTTTTGCATCATTCAGCAACGATGCCGCATATGTTTGTGTATCCAGCAAATTTCTTCTTCTGTCTAAGCTGGATGACAGTAATAAGGTGCATGAGCTGGTTTGATCTCCCTTTTGAAGAAAGGAAATGCCTACTGATTTACTGAGCTCTGTAGACGCAATGTCTTTAAGCTCTACATACGGTATTCTTGAGGAAGCTATATTTGCATACGTTATTTCTTTGGTTGGAATTCTCGTTGCTACGGGTGTTTTTTTCCGGGTGAACTATGAACCTTCTATTTTCGATCGGCCAGTTCTTGTTTCAAGTTACTTATCTCTTTTTTCCATCAACAATAATTTCTGCAAGAGATTTAAACACCCCATGCACTTTTTGTCCTCGTAGGTGACATTCATTAGTGTTCCCAGGCTTTTTGCCCGCTTGGCAGGAGGAGAATTAGTAACATAATATCTGTCTTTGTCATCTTTTTTTGTTTGGATACAATTTTGTTTTCCAAATTGTCGTGAGGACGTAGCGCCGTGGTAATGTGCGTCGCCACATGAATCTGCTTTCGTTCAATATTATATTACTTGATCTTCTGACGGTCAAATCCAATTCTATAAATAGCGCACGATGTAGAGTAAATGTAGTTTGAATAAGCTTCATCGCAATTCTCAATAACATTGTGGCAAACGTTGTTTAGTGGGTCAGATAAACAGTAGAGTAAACCAAACTGTTCAAGGAAAAATTAGAAGTCAAACTTTCTACGTTTGTGCAAAAATACCTGAAAACGTCCGACCACAATAAAGGTGGCGTTTTGAGCACCCTTTCAAAGACTTCATAGGTTGTATGATTTTTGCGACTAAAAGGTAGTAATGTCAGCTCGCAGGGCAATCAGCAACGAGGTGATAACTTTAAACTTGGAACATGAACCGCCAATTCTTGACAACCTTGATACTTCCCTCCAATTTTGCAACCGTGACGATGGTCTCCGGGATCTTTTGATGATAGTGGCGGGTTCTGATGTTTTCGCCTCTTTGTTGGTGGACTATTCAGTCCGCAAGGTCGCATCTCGGTGATTATTTCGTGGCCTCTTCTTTCCCCTCTTCGTTTTGACTGTGTTGTCTACGATGAGTTCCTCCTCTCTCACCTCCGCGGTGGTTATAAACAGTAGCTCTGACTGTTATTTTATCTCTCACCCGACAAGGAACGTTCCGAACCCTCATACGTTGTCAGGAACATCACAATACTATCCCATTGCATCGTACCAATTCCATCAACTCTAGCTTTGAATTTTCAGAGAAACAGTTTATTCTCCTATTTTTTTTAAATTGGCGGCTCGCCGAACTCCGCCTCCGATTTAGCCCTAGGAGTTTTTTACTGCTTTTTTTCCAGTTCACCGTATATGCCAAAGATTGTTGACTTTTATTTTAAAAATGGCAAATCGTTTTGAATCGGATATGTTTACCATACTACTCATTTCTGTTTTTCATATGGATGCGCACATAGTGCAGCAATTATCCACTTTGTATTTATTTGAACCACGGTACTAAGTTTGTAATGATGGGGCCCTCTGGGCCTTAAAGATACAATTATTTATTTATTTATTATCTCGAGGTCGTAGATATTGGTATGTGTAATCAGTTTGTCGAATGCCCTACCCGAGGATCATGCATACTTGATCTAATCTTCTGCAGATCTTGCCTGCCTTTGACAGTGTCATCTTAAGGTCCACTTGGGAGTTCAGACCACGACATCATTGTTTCTACCCTAGAATTCGAAACTTATGTAACTATTTCAAAACAATATGGCTTTTTCTTTGATTTCCGCTTAGCCCTTTTGACAGAATTGTTGATGCACCTTAGTTCCCACGACTGATCTGATGTCTTGCTAGGTCAGGATGTGAACACCTGTTCTGATATGCTGTGCAAAATTGTGGATTCACAATTTCTCGTTTTGTTCCCTGTAAGAAAATAATTAATGTCATGGATGAGTTTTATCGCTTTTATCTTTTTGCCGTAGATTATGTTAACTCTCTCGTCGATTCCATTTACAAAACGGCATTTTTTTCTGACCTTGATTCGGCTATTTTCGAGAAGGCTACAAGGCTGTCCAAAGAAAAGTGGCTAGCCTATGTGTTCAAATTGATTGAAAACTTTTCGTTAAATTTCCCGAAAAATTTTTCACGGGCAGTAAGAACCCATAGAAAAACGCAGCACTCCATCCTTCGATACGCCCTTGGAAATTCTATCGTGGACGACAAGTTGACGGCTGATAGTTTCAAAGTTTTCTTTTCCAGAACATTTATTGAAAATTTGACAATCTGGGGTTGGACCGCTGCTGTTCTCGAATCCATTACTGTTACCTTCTAGGACGTAAACGTAACCATTTGAAGTTTTCGCCAATTTCATAGTCCTGGACTAGCTGGCGTCCAGGTCAGTTTTATAAAGGCTAATCCAAATTATCTTTTCCGTCTTTTCTGTGTAAAGTAGTTAATCTAGCTCTGAAAAGTGAAAACACTCGCAGTGTGTGGAAGGCATCGTACATTCTGCCTATCCCAAAACACGGTCGATCTGCGTCATTTGATGACTTTCAGTCAATCAACCCACTTTCCACAGCTTCGGAGATCTTGGAGACATTTGAACAAAGATAAAATAACATAGCGCTGAACTGAAAATAGCCTACTGAGTGTGGCCCAGCATCACTTCCCAAAAACAAGGTCTTTGCAACTCCTAATAATATGTTTATTGATATAGCACCTATTTTGAGCCGTCAATCTCCTTAGAACATAGGAAAAACCCTAAAACAAACTCCTTCTTTCTGCTGCCACTATACCCTTGTTTTGGTTTTAGGCTTGGTTAACAGTTTGCGAAACGAGGAGTTTGTTTTAAGTAAAAAAACCTGCCTTCAAGGGCATAGTAATATCAAAATATGAAAAAAAGATAATTTAACAGTATTAACATTACTTTTTCATGTTAAGATTTTTTGGGTTAAGAATAGCCTTTAACGAGTGCTCATTCACCAGGAGTAGAGTCGATCAAGGGCTATTCCATTGTCCATTCCATTCAATCAGTTGTGAGTGCCTCCAAGCACATCGGTCTGTTGTGCGGTTCGGCGATTAAGTAAGCTTAGTTGAAGTGATCTACATAAGGTAGGCCCGACATGCTGATGAGAGCTATGAGGGATCAAAACATTCCTCATCTTGGGAGAAATCATGTAACGACAGAAGCTACTTTTCAGCATCGCAGGTGTGATCCCAATTCATATCGACTGGCTATAAGCGTGACCGTCAAGGATGCTAGACCGGGGAATCCTTCGCAGACATCATCCGTATTCTTAGGATCGAACGAGGAAAGGACCGTAGAGATCGTGATGGTCATGGTAGCATTGCTAAATAAGTGACCAAGATACTCTCATTGCTGATTTCTCAAAACACATATCAGAGGAACCCGAAACGATCGTCAACAGTCCGTATAGGGTTGACCCTGCGACACTGCTCCGCGAGAGCATATGAAACGGCATGGTAGGTTGCTTTTGAGCGAAGTAGGAAAGGATAATAGGAGATTTAGTAATTTAGAAAGGAGAAATCCACATAATGCTCTCAGGGGTGCTAGTTAGCATGAGAATCAATGATGAATCTGATGCCTGCACAGCTCAGAATTAAGATTGTGATTCTGATGATGGTTATCAGCATTGGAAACGGAGGTGCTTTAAAATGAGACCGCAAATATGACACAATTGTTTGGTGACCATTTTAAGGAGGGATGGGTTATTAAGTCTTCATAGTTCGTGGGGAAAACCATGCATGGAAGACGTAATTTGGAGACGGTCTTCTAAGTTCCCGATGGTCTTTTCTCGGGGTCTTGGAGAAAGCTGCTCGGGAAGGAAGAGGAAAATACAAGGTTAATTGAATAAATGTTAAGATAAATGTGCACTCTTCGCTTCATGGTAGACAGGTTATTTGATAGCCTTATATCGATTGGCAGGTTATTTCAAAGAAAGTAATACCTGGAAGCAAAGATAAGAGAGCATTTGTATGTGGAAGATATAGGAGGCGGTATAATCAGTGAAGAATTACATAGGTTCTACGGACGACTAACGGGCGTAAGGGCTGAAATTCGGGCAATATTTGAATTCAAAAGATGACTTGGCGAGCATACGCGCTGCTTTCGATAACTTCTCTTCAGGCGAGGCGAAGGCAAAGATAGCTTGCTGACTCAGACCACCTCCATATGCATTTTCTAATTAAATTGCCTCTGTGGAGCAGGTTATTTTGGTCGCAAGAGTCGGCGCTTATCCAAAAGAATAAAAGAACACACCCCAGCAGGGCTGAGCAAAGGGGAAGTCAAGAGCATAAAAAATGCCATCCTTGCATATCTTGTTGACACCGGGCATAGTGTGGACCCCAGCGAAGCTTTCCGTGTAATTTATAATAATTCAGTATAATTAAGTATATATAATGGAGATAGGCAGAGCCTATGAAAACCCTCTTTACAGATAGACGCTAGCAAAACAAGCAAATGTTACATGGCGATAGTCGTTTTAGTATATCAATCATTGCTGTCAACTAATTATATGTTCATCAAGTAAAAATGCATCAAGTCTTCTTTTAAACATTTCAACGCTTTCAGCCTGAACAACTGAGGCTGGCAGTTTGTTCCATTCGTCAATCACCCGTTGGGAAAAGAAGTTGGCCCGCACTTCAAGTTTGGCGTGATTTCTTTTCAGTTTGTATTGATGACCTCGGAGACTTGTCATGTTTGCAAATTCAAAAAAGTTGGCCATCTGAAGAGCACAATCAACTCCTCTGACCAGTTTGAAGACTAAGATCATATCCCTCTATATTGCCTATAAGAGAGAGGAAAAATTTTAAGTCTTTCTAGGCGGCCCTCATAGGGTAGGCATTCCAATCCGCTGACTAGTTTCGTTGCCCTTCGTTGAACTTTCTCCAGCAGAGCGTAGTCACGTTTCGTCCAAGGGCGCCACAAAACTACTCCAAGCAACTGGGCCAACGTCTACCAGCAGCAGCAGAAGCGATTGTCAATAGGTTGAAGAAGCCGGTCTTGTGCGCACAAAAGAATCTTGTACAAGCTTCACGTTATGCTTGACCAACGGCCGCTTAACTGCATGCATCTACGGCGCCATCTCTGTTCTGCCCCTTCTCCTAGACCGGCTCTACCAAACACTTATCGCCGCCTACCACACTGTCTCTTATCATCCTCCCCTATGCAAATTTCTCAGATAACCCACGCAAACGGACGAACATTATCGATTTCATGTTTTAAATTTCTACTGCATTCCAACGTTTCCATATAACTCTACTGGCCTGAAGAGAAGTTATCGAAAGCAGCGCGTATGCTCACAATTCATCTTTTGAATCTTTTAATTGGAATATTTGAATTATTATTAAGGCGATAAAGGAGGTAGAAGCCAGCTTCCAGTCTCCGAACCCATAAAAAATTTTAGGTTAGTTAGCTGGCACCTATTCGAGTACGATGTAGATGAAAGGGTTGGAGCTAAGAGTTTCCGAGTAAAATGTCTTTGGATCTTTTCAATTTTGGAACGGCTACATTCGATCATTAAACGAAAAAATGGACAGCAATGTTCAAGAATGAGAAGGAAAAACATTTATCAAGTCTAACTTTAATTTCAGGAAGATAGAAATTATAAGAGATAAAGCCACAAATATGGGCTGCTTTGGCAGTAATTCTATGGGCATGAGGCAACAGATCTTAATTTTTAGTGAAGCTTAAATCTAAGTCCTTGATGACGGAACATTCAGTCATAGAGGTGCCTTGAAAAATTACTTGATGTGGTAGTTTGTCAAGCCCGAAGCACATGTAACGACACTTAGAAGGTGAGAATTTCATTTGTCATTTTGAGCTCCACGCTGAAAGGGCAAGCAAGTCTGCATGAATTTCTTCTACGAATCATTCGGCCGAAGCTTTAGAGAAGGAATATACGCATTTAAGATCGTCCGCATAAATAAAATACAGAGAGTGTTTAACTGCTGATGAAATAACATTCATGATAAGCAAAAAAAGAGGGTCTAGCATGGTGCCTTGAAGGACACCACTTACAATAGGTGACTCAGCTGAAATGAGAAGCTGTCAGCTCTTCTTCTTTGATCCTATTCTACAATCTAGGGACGATGGTTTTGCATTTTACGCAGTCGATTTTGATTTCACTACGGTTATTTATCCTGCTGGTGATGCTCTTCTTCTCTTGGCATTTACCTCTTTCAGTTCATGTGGAAAACTTCTGAAAGTGATATCTTCTTACCTGGGCACTCGCAGACAATACGTTAAGATTGTCAATGTTATCTTCACCTCCGCACGTGTGCGAAAGGGGAGTTATTCAGGGTATTGTGTCTGACCTGATATTATTTTGTCTTTTTGTTAATGATGTACGAGGTTCATTTCAGAATGGCAGGTCCTTTATGTAATCTGAAGAATTAAAATTTGTACATCGATACAAGCCGATAGACTGCAACACCGTGCTCGAAATCTTTATAAACGATCTTTGAGGCCTTGGCCCCGTGGTAATACACATGGCGCCATTCCCTTTCTTGACACGATTTCTCCATTATGGTTGTTGGCGATGATCATCAGCTTCAGTTTAGCACAGATGGTCACAACATAAATGTGCCCGGGGTTTTTAAGGATCTGGGCATATCCTATTCAAATGGTCTTAATCTTTCAGAGCATTGCGTCCTGATCGTCTCCAAAGCACGCAAAATTACCAAGTTTATCCTCCGAACTTTTAAAACTATCGATATTAGACTACGCAATAATGAAATGCGTGCGAGGCCTGGTCTGGAATACTGCTGGTTTCTCTTTAGCCTTCTGTGCGCTAGTTAACAGAAGAAAATAGAATCGATCAAGCATTTTTTACTTAGAGCTTTATCGTCTGAGCACCATAATCTGACGTATCAAGAACGCTGTGGGATTTCAAACATTGATCCCGTATGGTTTCTCCGATAAGGGAAAAGACTCTTTTGCTGCTGAAGTTTTTAAATAGTCATTCATTTAGTACCCTTACCACTGTGAAGCAGCTTGACCACTCTCGGCTATAGCAGTTACCGCAATGTGTTTTTATTTCTTTTATTAGCCCGCACAGTTAAATATCGTCAGTTTTTTGGTAAACGCCATAGCAATATATATATATATATATTGAAGGGTTACAGGCATTGCCCTTGATGACCCTATTGATATAAAAATATCATTCCATGTGTACAGTCAGTATAAAAATGGTTTACATTTAAAAATGTTTGAGTCAAAGCATAACATAACTTCAAATGCGTGTTCAGATCTATAGGTAAAACATTGTGGAAGAAAATTAGAAACCGAAAGATTTTAAAAGGCTGGTTTCAAGTAATCATGTTGCGAAGGTCGTCTTTAGTCAAATAGTATGTCATTAAGCCTTCTTTTAAAATCATAAATGCTGTCAGAGGTAACCGTCTCATTTGGTGACGAGTTTCAAGCTCATACCACTCGTGGGCTGAAAAAAAACTTTCTGAGGTTCAATCGCGTGCGTTCGCTATTGACCTTTAAGGATGACCATGCAGATGTGTTGTGCAGGCAAACTCGAAGAAATCCTCCAATCTCAGGGAGGAATCATGGTTCCGGTTTATCCGGAATGTCAGAGCAGTCTACACCGTAAGTGCCTGTAGGAAAGAGCAAATAAGTCAAGCTTTTGCAATCTGTCTTGGTATGGTAAAGTCTTAAAACCGTCGACCATCTTCGTCGCTCTCCGTTGTACCTGTTCGAGGAGGTCAAAATCTTTCTTCATCCACGGTATACAGGCTGGTATTCCGTTATCTAAGTGCAGTCTCACGAAGATGCCATAAAATTTTCCAAAGAGATCAGGGGAGAATATTTTAAACGCACGTCTGATCCAATGTAGTGTACATGTTGCCTTCTGTACTGCTTTCTTATAGTGTTATGAGGGCATCAACTTTGCAGTTGTCCACATGCCCAGATCTTTGTGTGTTTCTACCTCTTTTAATGTAGTGCCATTACTAAAGTACTGGTGTTTCAGAGATACTTTTCGACCGGCGCTTATGTGTAGGATCACGCACTTGGATACATTAAACTTAAGCAGCCACCTAGCTTACCAGGCACTTAGTTTGTTAATATTTGACTGTAACCCTTTTGCGTCATCAGTGCAGCTGACTTCAGTCCATCTTTTTATGTCATCTGCGAACATGACAGCTTTAAAATCTATGTCATTGAGACAGTCGTTAACGTAGATTAGGAAGAGTAGGGGGCCCAAAACAGAACCCTGTGGAACACCACTTTTGACTTTTTGCCGATTTCGAGCTAGAGTTTCCAACAACAACTCTCTGTACTCTGAAAGACAAGAAACTCTTGATCCAATTGAAAAGTTTTCCACGAATTCCGACGTTCCAAATCTTCTGTAAAAGAAGCCCGTGTGGTATACTATCAAAGGCTTTCTTGAAGTCAAAAAAATACAACATCTACGGGATGACCCTTTATCTGCTGCCTTTGTCCATTTCTCGTGCGACTGAAGGGCACTCTTGAGACAGGAACGTCCTGGACGGAAGCCGTGTTGGACATCACATAGGATTTGGTTGTTTTCCAGATAGTGCATTAAGTGCCTCTTGATATACGCTCCATTATTTCATACGCAATGCAAGTTAAACTGACAGGGTGGTAATTTTCACAGTCCAGTCGTGAACCTCCTTTATAGATCGGGGCGATGAATGCACACTTCCATTCTTCCGGGAGTTTGCTTTCTTCAAAGGACTTTTGGAATATGATGGACAATGGTAAACACAGTTCATTAGCAAGTTCTCTTAGTTCTAATACAGGAATTCTATCCGGCCCAGGCGACTTGGCAGGCTTTATACGAAGTAATTCGGTTCTAACTATGGTCGGTGAAAAGTCTAGGTCTAGGTCCTCTGTTGTGGACGAGGAGGAGGTGGATGAGGAAGGAAAATACGAAGTAAATATTGGTTGTCAAACTGGTGGAATAGCAGCAAAATTATAAGGCTCTCGGGTGAAGACGGTCTGAAAGAATTTTGAAAGAAGGGATGCTTTAACCCGATCGTCGGTCTCCAGTTTTCCGTCTGCAGACCTAACGGCAGGAATAATTTCATGAATTCTCTTTCTACTCCGTATGTAGCCATATAGCATTTTGCGGTGTACGAAAGATTTTTGCAGTATGTTTAGTTCGAACTTCCTCCGCAGATTAGAAGCCTCATATTTACAAACGTTGCGTTGCTGCTTATATTCCCGTAAGTGAGCATCGGAGCCGGTTTGTCTGTAACGCTTCCAGAAGCGATTTCGTTTTTTGAAAGAGGCCTGCAAGTTTGCGTTTATCCACTTTGGGCGGTTTGTGGTTGTCTTTCTCATGAGAGGACAGTTGAGGTAAACAATCCTTTTCAGTAACGAGCTCAATGTCGCCCAATCTTTATTGGTTCCACCATTTAGTTCTGTGTCCTAGGATATCTCTGAAATTTGTCTTCTCATAAGTGAGAAGTCCGTCTTCCAAATGTTTCTTTCCCAAGTATCGGATAAATTTGGTTTGGAAAACAGTGAGTACTCGAAGCACAGCGTAATTTGATCACTTGACCCTAATGACGGTCGATCCTGTAGGTGTAGCACATTGTCCTCATCTTGTGTACAAATCAGGTGAAGACAGTTTGACTGTTGTCCTTCTCTCACCCGTGTTCCAAAGGTGACGTTCTGACAGAGAAGTTTGTCTGTTGCCCATTGCAATAGATTGTGGTTAAAGTTATCTGGCATTCCCTGTGCAGTCCATGTTTTCCAGTCAATACCAGGAGCGTTAAAATCCCCAACAATTGGACATCTTTATTCTCGCTGGTTTTGTAGAGTTCCGTTATGAGAATGAGATCCTGATCGGAAGTCTGATAAGGCGAACGGTACACAACCGATATCGTCAGTGGTCTGGAATACTAAGCAGATATAGTAACGCTTAATACTTCCACATCGCGTAATGGAATGTGTATGTCAGCAATAGCGTTCAGCTTGCGAGTGACATAAACTATGACTCCTCCTCCTCGACTTGGTCTATCTCTCTGAAGTGCTGATATCCTGTGAGTGATATTTCAGGATCAGTAATGTCTGCAGTGAGCCACGTTTCAGTGAAAGCCATAACGTCTGGTTTAATTTCATCCACTACGTTTCTTAGGTCGTCCAGCTGGTTGAAGAGGCTTTGTACATTTGCAGAGATTACTTTCAATGCTCGATTTGTCAGGGAGACCCAGCCTTCAGTGTTACAGGTTTTGGCCACAGGAAGGACACATTTATCTGGATTATTTGACCGTCTTTGATTTTCAGCCGTTTCTCCCCTCTGCCAATTCTCTCCCTCAATTCTCTCCGAATACATTACCCCAGATTATAAAAATCCTGCAAACTGATTATTTGTTTAAGAGAAATATCACTAGGTTTCTGCATTCAGAACAGTTTCCAGGAATTATGGATGCCAAAACGATTGAACTGTCTTCCGGATCGACAGTTTGCGGCATCTGAGCCGAATCCCAGGTTTCTGCAGCTTACAATCGGTGAATTCTTCAGCTGAGAGCGAGCAACCGTCCGTGGAGGCAACCTTGCCATGTGCAGATTTCCGGTTCCCTGAAAGGCAGAAAACTGTACACACAGTACACTTGCGCTAACCCTTCCCTGTTCCATACTGCTCTCATCTCACGGGCAGCAGTTTTTCCCCTGGATAAAATGAAGTTACCAAAAACACTAATAAATATATTCCTTAATGAGTTCTTGCACTTCTAGCCTGATTTTCACTGTATATTTCTTCTGATACTGCCTGTAAACTGGCATGAATTACAATTATTTATGTGGATGTTGGCCCTCCTCTTAAAAATCAGACACATCTCTAGTCTCTGATGGACGGCTTGGACCATTTTCAGCATGTTCATCGGAAAATGGTCTTCAACTCAGCCATGAGAAATATTAAAATATTTTTTTGCTTGCGATCTTCTTCTAGATATGAATCCTAAGATATCCCGATGAAGTATCCTCCTTCCGGTACCTTGGCGCTACTCTGACATCCAATCTTTCAGTCTCTCTTCATATTGCTATTCTATTTTACCAAAATTCGTAAACTTCTTTACTATACCCTTCGTTTACGTTACTTCCGCACGCCTCAATCCCTTAAATGGTGATTTATAGATGCACGTATTATTCCTATCGTCCTTACTTGTTCTTCCGTGATTTTTCCAGCCTTGTGAAAAAAGATTTTCTGATATCAAAACGTATACCCTGAATCTTCTCTTCTACTTCCGGTGTTTCTTATACCGATTAAGTGAAAACGACACTTAAATTGCAACAGTCAGACAATTTTCTGAACAAATTCTTGATGATTTTACCCTCCCTTTACTCCGCCCTCATTGCCGCGAAATCTTCCCGTCCCATACACCGAGGCTTTCGACACATCGCTCGCCGTACATCGGCCTATCAGCGCTTTGCTTTCCATTTCTAGGATGTTATCTTACGTTTAAAGAGGCTGAAATACAGAAACTGAGAGTGGAACTGTCTCCCCTTTTAGATATCCATTTTAACCTTTCGATAATTGCATAATCTTTAACCTATCCTTTTCTCTCAGTGAATGAAGCCATTTTTGCGGAAAATTTTGAAAAATACTTTCGAAAAAGGGTATTTCTCTCTCACACATCCACAATTATCAAACTCTTACTGTCATTAATTGTTTTTCTTATATATAAATGCTGATGTTAAGCGCAAAAAAGGACAATATGAATACTTATTATAACCCGTCAGCAATTTCGGAGACATTTATGGATCTTCTGTCGTGAGGCTTAATCGACCTGTTGATCTCGAAAATTCACCCCTCAAGCCTTGCCGCTAGGTTACAGTATCGAATAATTACTAATATCCACTTATATTCAAATCACGAGTAAGGTTAATATTGTCGCTTAATAAGAAACTTCCTTATGTAAAAAAATGCTGCACTTTCAAATTATATATAATGTGTACGGAATAAGAGGGAAACGAAACTTTGTGAATGAGAGGCCTAGCTGGTTTTACCACACCGAAGTTGTTGTGGAAAATGCAACACGCGTTTTGCTATTTAAAACTTTTATTTACTTATTGCATATTATTGATCCGGACAAACACCTGCAAATTTATTTATTTATTTATTAATTGCCAGTTTACAGGCAAGGTCAAAAGGGATATATACAGTAGGGGGTCAAGCTGACAGTGAAAAAAACTCCTGATCGTTCTTTAAAGTATTTTCAGGAGAAAAAGACTGCAGCTTGTTGAACAGATTAAAGTTCAGGAAAGGGAAATGTTGACACAGATGCACGGTGTAGTACTTATCCTTTCGGTGTTGTGGATCTGGTCTTCTGTACTAGCAGCAAGTATGCCGGCGAGCGGCTGCTAGCTGTAGACTGAGGAATAACCCGATTACGGACTGCAGAACCAGCAATATTGCCTTCAGCATGAAGTCCGGCATAGGATTCAGAGTCCGTGGACGCCATCAGAACGGAAGAGAGCTTCCAGAGAATCAGCACCCAAAATTCGTGGAAGGTGTCCTGAATGTAGAAAAACTAGTGACAGCTCTCGTAAACAAAGGATAGTTTTGCTGAATTTTAATACTTCTGGGTAGTTTATTCCAGATTGCTATAGCGTTTACCGAAAAAAACTGACGGTATTTTAACGGTGCGTGCCAAAGGAAGAAATAAGAATACATCTCTATGATTGGTGCGCCGACAGTGGTCGAGCTGCCTTAGGGATGTTAGGGGGTTAAAGGTAAAACCGTTTAAAAGCTTGAACAGTAAAAATAGTCCCTTCTGTAATCTACGAAGCCACAACGGGTCGAGGCTTGTAAGCTCACAGCGTTGTTGGTAGGACAGGTTTCTGTGCTCTGAAGTAATAACTCTTTTAGTAAAGAAGTGCTGGACTGATTCTATCTTCCTCCGTTCACTCGCGTGCAGAAGGCTAAATAGAAATGAGCAGTATTCCAGACTAGGTCTGACATACATTTTATAAAGGCTGGTCCTAATATTGAGGGTTTTAAAAATTTCTGAGAATAAAACCCAGTGGTTTGGCGTGCTTTAGAGACAATCAGGGCGCAGTGCTCTGACAGATTAAGACTACTTGAATATGATATGCCCAAATCCGTTATAAAACCGGGTACATTTAAGTCATGACCGTCTATGCTTAGATGAGGCTGATGGTTGTCACAACTAACCATAACGGAGCATTTTTGCCAAGAGAGAGAAAGGCACCATGTGCGACACCACTGAGCGAAGGCTTGAAGATCCTTTTTTAAGAGCTCAAGTACAATGTGGCGATCGACCGGTTTATAACGATAGGCAACTTTTTAAATCATCAGCGTACATAAAGGGCCTACCATACTGAAAACAATCAGGAACATCGTTCACAAAAAGGCAAAAATAGAAGCGGGCCGAGTACACTACCCTGAATAACTCCACTCCTCACGTGCGTGGGGTTGGAGATAACATCGAAAATTTTTTACCCGTTGTGCGCGATCATTCAAATAGGAGGATATTAAGTTCAGAAGCTTGTTACCTATGCCGAAGGAGGTAAGTTTCAGCAGGAGGAGATCGTGGTCAACACGATCAAAAAGCCTTCGTGAAGTCGAAATAAACGGTGTAAATTGCAAAACCACTATCTCTAGATTGTAGCACATGATCAAAGTAAGAGAGCTGGCAGGTGTCACAAGATCTTTTTTCGAGAAACCCATGCTGAGCCGCATTAAGTAGGTTATTCTCTGTTAGGTGACGCATCAACTTGTCTTTAATCAAGGTCTCTAATATCTTCGAGGCTGCTGGCAGTGTATTTATTGGCCTAAAGTCGTCAAAATGACGTAGTTCGGCCGTGTTTGGGTATAGGCAAAATGTGCGATTCCTTCCATAAAATAGGGAAGGTTTCACTTTCAAGAGCAAGATTGAATATCTTATACAGAAGTGACGGAAATATATCATTTGCATCCGCCTTTAGAACGCTGACCGGGACGCCATCTGGTCCAGGACTGTAAGATTGGCGAGAACGCCGAATGGCTACGGTTACGTCCCAGAGGGTAAAAGTTAGGTTTTCGAGGACGTTACCGGTCCAAACCCGGACGTTTGGAAAGGGGGCGACTGAATCTTCACTGAAAGGTCTAGACAAGAAAGCATTGAAGCTATCAGCCGTCAATGGATCATAGCACGAATTAAAAACCAGCGAGATGCGCCGTTGCTAACGTCCATGCATATTTAACACTGTACTAGCTTCCCCAATTGCATACAAATGTGCAATAAAGGCACCAAACTCTATCGAACACACATAGTAACGTCTTTAATAATATCTGCAATCATGAATCAGATGCATGGAGGTTTTAATGTGTTGAAATTGTATAGAGCTACGCAACACACCAGCGTCAGGAATCATACATACTTTCCATTGGTTTTGAAAAGAAATTGGTATAAGTTGGTGGATATCCAACAGACAAGACAAACTGTTCTTACTGACGATTAAAGCTCAAACTGAAATACTTCCTTATTATAGCCTCTCTGGAAATCCACTCCCTCGTAGAAAGCTTACTTTTGTGCATTTATGATCAGCATGCATGGAACGCGCAGAGACAACGTCCAGCTTAATAGAAAATGAACCTACGATTTTCTTGACTGTGTGTTGTCACCGAATAACGCTTGACGGGGGAAGGTTTTTCTAAGGTAGACGCCACACGATTCTGCTCCAATACTGTTGATTCTACAGAAAAGTGGGGTCTCCGTTTGTTGCAACGTACAAACAAATTATTGATTTCTATTGAAAGATGGTCCCTCTTATGGACAATAGAGAAGCTTTGAAGAACATTCTCTTTTTGTATGTTCGGTGTGGCAAGAAATGGTTGCATCCGAATAAAAAATGTTTGCCAAAGGTTTATTCAGCGCCGTAGCTTCGGATAAAATGTCATCAATAATTGTGAAGATTTGCAGTAAATAAATAACGATGTAAAATTATTGGGCACTTTTTGGGTGCCGTCAAATCAAGTCGAGTGTTTGAGTGCAGGTTACCGTAGAAAGATGAAAATTACCTTGCACTTGACTCATGGTCATACTCCAAACTGACAGGTATCTGCAGACCCACGGTACGCTCCATGGTCACTTCCGTCATATCAAAAAAGCGTAATCAAGTCAAGTAGCCGAGCGCAGGTTACCGTAGAAAGAGGAAAATTACCACGCACTTGTCTCATGGTCATAGTTCAAACTGACAGGCATCTGCAGACCCACGGTTCGCTCCATGGTCACTTTCCGTCATCTCACAAAATCGTTTTCAAGCAATGCATTTTAAGAATGCAACATTTAGTTTTATATGCATTAGCCGAAGGCCGGCAAACCGTTCGAATAAATATACCTAGACTAAAAATGAGAACTTATTGCCCGCGCGAGCATTTTTGTGTGCCATGAAGCAGACCGTTGAATCCAAAATATAAACAGTTTCTCGATATCATAAGATATGCTATACCTAAGATACGAGAATTACCATATTCAAGTAGAATGCATTAAGCGAAAGAGAACCTCCCGGATTTTGTGATCCAGAATTGTATAAGCCGAGTGTGATTTCGGGATTTATCGCTAAACTATAGGTGCCCATTCTACAGCCATTAGATACAACCTCGAGGGTTCATAAGCTTTAACGCTAAAACGTCAAGAGGCAGTGTGGTGATTGGAAATCGAGATCATAAGCTAACGAAGTAGAGGGAGAAAACAACGTCTACAAAAGAGAAAATACGACCAGGCATATGTATGCAATTTGCTCCATTTATACTTTATTGATAGCAATTGTGTTTTTGTTAACCTTACGGACATAGAAGCGTTTCTCTGCGAGAGCAACTGATCAACGTAAAATAAGTGTGCAGTTCGGTTTGTCGTAGGTTGTACCAAAAGAACAAGTAGTATGGGTTGCGTGTTGTAAAATGCTCGCAAATCCTAGATTGATGAAGTTCTCAATGTTAGGAAACGATGAAGATGCTATTTTGCTCTCAATAGCATCACTTTACGGTAGTTAACTGGGAAATACCAGTGACTAGCCACGTAATAACTAAAAGGATCTGCACTAGCCAGACTTTAATAGTCTCTATCCGTTTTTAAGCAATTAAATGCTTATTTTAAGCGCCAAGAGGGCACCATGAAATTTATAATAAGAGCCCAGCAATTTTGGTGAAATGATGGGATCTTGTGTCGCAAGGCTTACTTGATCTACTGATCTCGAACATTAACACGAAAAGCCCTGTCGCTAGGTTTCAGTATCAACGACTAATCGCGTTGTTAGGTTAAAATTGTCGCTCAATAAGAAAATTACTTACGCAAAAGCCAGGACCCAACTTAAGAAGGCAATTTGATTGTGGGGCGGAAAAGGGAAAAGAAACTTTGCAAATAGTAACGGTGCTAGATATGTCGGATTGGTTTTACTACGCCAAAATTGGTGAAGGAAAAGACAACATGCGGTTAGCTACACTTTACGTTTCTCGTTCTGTAACGGACCCGAACTACCCGTTTTGTTTTAAGCAGACTTCTTCCGTTTTTTTGTAGACAGACTGTGATTCCGCACGCGCTAGCCAACCGGACACTTCGCCGTCTCTCGGATAAGTCTTATTATCTATCGTCCCTTTCGTCGTTAAAACCATAACTGCTCCCCGTTTATATTTACATTCATTGTATTTGGATTCTTCGTTTCACATATATTGTACGTATTGCCTTAATCTATTTCATATGCATATTTCTGTTATATCGATTACTTTAAAGTAATGATAGATGAACAATTGTTCATCTATCATTCGTATCATTATATCGGAAATGGATTCTACTAGTAAGAAGGATATAAAGGTATGAAAGGACACGATAGAAAATAACGTAGGGAATGTTACATGAAGCGATGTCCCTTTTGGAGTGGGGGGAATTATGTCATGTCTGTTGGATAACCGGTGGGGAGTGAAACGCTGTGGGCAACTGCAGTGTCGGGACGAGGGGATGCTGACATTGAACGGAGGATAACGATACGATAAGCGGCGACGGTAATCGTGGGAACGGGGGTCAGTGGTCGAGAGTGGAAGGGGGCACCGGCATCTTCACCGGCATTCGGTCACTTTTCGCGCGGATCCCGGTTATCCAACAGACATGACACAATTCCCCCCACTCCAAATGGACATCGCTTCATATAATGCTCCCACCTTATTTTCTATCGTGTCCTTTCATACCTTTTTATCCTTCTTACTAGTAGAATCCATTTCCGATAAAATGCTACGAATGATAGATGAACAAAGTAATCGATATAACAGAAATATATATATATATATGAAATAGATTTAGGCGATACGTACAATATATGTGAAACGAAGAATCAAAATACAATGAATGTAAATATAAACGGTGAACGGGGAGCAGTTATGGTTTTAACGACGAAAGGGACGAAAGATAATAAGCGACTTATCCGAGAGGCGGCGACGTGTCCGGTTGGCTAGCGCGTGCGGAATTACAGCTTGTCTACAAAAACGGAAGAAAGTCCGGTTAAAAAAACGGGTAGTTAGGGTGTTACAGTTCAACCTTACTTTCTGCCCGATTTATGCAGTTTTTCATCTGATTAGTATCAACTTAATTTCTCTGCTCTTTTAATGCATTTAAGATAACTAGTTTCATCCTAGTTTGCCGCAAACCTTCTGAGTTCGAAATTAAGTAATAGCGCACTGGATTATAATATATCAGTATGCTCACATTCGCGCTTTAAAATTTTTAATAAAAAAGGTTGGAAAAATTTCAGGGACAAATATAAGAGCACGTAAAGCGTACTCAAGAGCACACACCGCACAATACGCACACGTGCGTACGCAATATTGTTCGCGTTATCGCGCGCGCCGTTCTTAGGTAACGACTAACGGCAACCAGTCATTGCGTAGATTGTGCAATTATGTTATCCAATCGCATGTCGCAATGTAACGGCTAAGGACGTCGAGGGAGCACATACTGAGTAACGAAAAGCACTGGAAATAAACCCTGGTTTTTACCGAGCTGAATAGAATTGTTAAACACAAAGCGGCACTAATCCAGATGATAAGAGGAAAATTATTTTTTGGAAATCGTAATTGTATAATATAAATAAGCACGAGTATAATTTATAAAAAAGGAAAAACTACATCATGGATGATTTACAGCAAGGGAAGAGCTATCCGGATGGGAAGTGTCACTGATGTGTCAGCTACATAACCGATGGGGATTTGGAGCGCTGTGGGCTTCTATGGGGAGGGACCGTGGGAGGTGCCGACATAACGAGAGGACGTTTAAGAAGCGTGTTGGGAGAGGGGTCGGTGGTAGTGACTTTACTAAAACAACTCATTCAACCTCGTGCCGTGTTACAGCGACCTCCATGCTTAGATGCTAGTAGGATTTTATCAAACTCAATGTCTTGATGTTTTACTAATGCGTTGTCTGGTTTTAATTGTTACTACGCCGGTTTAGTATCCAGAAAGGTAAATTTCAAATGGGTGATAAACCGTTTGACATAACCATTCTTTCTTAAGCCCTCTGGGCCCGTCGTAATACCAAGTCAAGAGGCCCGGAGACTGCATAAGGTTCAGGTTTGTGGCAAGTTGTGATCTTGCGCATTTCCGTGTTTGTCATTTGCTATGGGCGCGTATCCCCAATAGCGCCTGCCGTGTGCTGATATGGTTCCCGTTTTACTCCAACGCATGCACCGCGTGCCCCGTTTTATGGGCTCAACTTACTCTCGCAGGAAATCGCGACAGATTGGCCTTCAAGTGACTACATTGGTCTTGTCTTGTGTTTGAGAGATAAATGAATGTTAAGACTTCGTGTCAACTATACCTTGGCGGCAAGGTTTGTATCAGGGCTGCTGGAGATCTGTCTTTCGATTCGGCCCTTAGACACAAGGCTTATCCCTTTGTGAAAAATTAACGGCGTCTTAATATAAGTAAAGGCCATTAACGTTTCATTAGCGCAGATGTGTTTAGTTCGAATGCTTTTCGTCACAAGCACTTCCCTTGTTAACTACCGTTAAGTGACAAGCGTGAAAACAAATAACGGGACTTTTCACTCTCAATGGACGTTGTTTTGAACTGTATTAATCCTCATTGCATTTTCCAACAAAATACAGATTTACAGTACCACAGATGGTTCCAGATACAACCTACGAATTGTAAGTCTAAGGTTCCATGCTAATATTGTATAACAGTTACAATGAGGTGGACCAATACGTGATTTACCTAAGGAAGAACGGCGAATATCAGAGACCTTTGGTGATTAACCGCATAACCCAGGAGATTACACCAGCAAGTTTGTTTTTTATTAACTCACTACCGTAGACTACGAGCGACCATACTCCAATAATGTATCTTCCAAACCCATCTACCATATATGGTATTCTAGGCACAATTCGATTGCTATCTGGACGCTATCTCATCACTGTTGACAAAAGAGGATTGGCTGGACAAATCTGCGGTCACAAGATATACAGGGCTCTCGAAATTTCTGTACACCGCTTTGCAAAATCTATTTCGGATTTGAACGAGGAGGAGGTACTTTTCCCGACTACTCTTATCATCTAGACGTTATAGATGGAGACTGAGACCGCCTATATCAAAATGCTGAAACGTGTACTTGGAATCGAGAGCTTCTACTTTTCCCACACCTACGACTTGTCACTTTCTCGGCAACGCTTATCAGGACTGAGTCCAAGATGTAAAGCAGCAAAATCTTTTCGGAATGGTAGGCGACAGATCCTCGGTAGTTGCTCGTCTTTCTAACATAGCCAACCAACTTCAATCTTAGATATTTAAGGAATTTAATTTAAGTAAGCTGTAATTACCTCTACTGTAATACGGACGTGCGTGATATAATATTTCAACAACCAGCAGCATGTGCTGTTCCAGGAAGTAGCGCAGTTGATATCTGCCATTCTTCATTTAAATTTCTAAGTTCTTTTTCATGATCGGTCTTGCTTGTGTACAGCTGGCCGAAAAGAAGAGTTTTGGATGAAGATATATAAGAAAACAAAGGGGGGAATTCCCTCAAAGGAAAGATCGGTTTGGGGATACTTAAATGACTGAGAATATGAAGGCCCTTAGAAATACCAAATTTATGTGCCATTTACTGTGGTGTTGGATCGCGCCCTTCCATGTGATCACGATCGGACTAAATTATGTTAAGTGCCGTCCTCTTCGAGTATTGTCAGCTATTAAGAAGTCTATGTTTCTTTTGACTCATTTATATTATGCGCGCAGCTCTGTTTAAGAGCTGGAGACTCCGTAGATTGTGTCATTTTAGCCTACAATGGAATCAGATGCTGACATTCGCTTTACTGTTTCTTAACAAACCTGTAAAGAGCTCGTCTAGGGTTACTCTTGTTAATGTTCTACCTATCGATCTTCTCTTGGCGGCTTCACGTGCTAACTTTGCTGCATTAGTATTGGACAGTGCAAGTAATAGACAATTGGGAAACTGCTACTTGCGTATGGTGCTTTTTAATTTTGTTGAAGGTGCTTCTCGGCTTGCCTACCTTTAAACGCTTCTGCGTACTGCACCCCAGTGTGTCCTTTCTCTTAGTTAATTCTGTTTTTGCCGTTCTCTCGCGACCGTATTCAGTAGAAACAGACCACCTCCTCTAAGTACCTTTTCATAGAACTCACCTGTAATTCACATATTTGCTTACCTTGTGTAATATCGCTTACAGACAGAAAGGCGATTTGTGTGGAACGGATTCCTTCTGGATGATTGGTGTAACCTCGTTTCTGCAGTGTTAAACGTAGATCCCATCTACGCCTGGCCCAAGCTCGAGGACTTCGTCACCCCAGTGATCTTAGGTTTCGTGGGCATTTTGCAGCCCCTGACACCCATTTCCAGCTCTTTTGGTGCATCCGAGGATACGCCCTGCTATGCTCTGATTTCACGTCGGTCCTTTTTCTGCGCAGGGACGTGCTCTTACGCCCGTGAGACGGACAAGGTCGCGAATGCCGCCACTGCAGTAGAAACAGAGCAGATTGCATACATTCCGCCTGGCCACATTTTCTCTTTTGTACAGGTTCGTATACGCCCTCTCCTTAGGTGGCGTAATTTTTCATTTACCGTCCTCCAAACCGTCCATTGACGTCTATCTATTTCATTTACCCTTCACCACACTGTATCTTGACGTCTAAGTGGTAAAGCATCTGAGCTTTGCGACAGACAAACCACCAGTTTTGGTTATCTATGTGATATCTATCAAAAGTGCTTTCAACGAAGTGTCTTTTTAAACTGTCGCTGTAACTCCAGCTACCGTGGTTTTGCTATTCGCATGCTTTTGTGAAAAAGTTCCTAGCTTTATTCTTCCTCCTCACACATCTAATTGACTGGCTGGTTTTTCTTAACCGTCCAGATTTTGGATCCAGCACCGGTCATTTGCAGTAAACAACCGGATCTATTTTATAAGACCCCGATGAAGATTAATTATGATGGGAAGGATTCGGCTAATGGGACAGATGTGCAGAGTGCTAAGGAAGGGGACAAGAACGAACTATTCGGCCAGATTCAAGTTGCTCCCGAAGAAGTGGAAACCATAAAATCAGACATTCTGGGACGTCTGCTCTGCCCAGCAATACGGACGCACAATCATAATTAATTTGCTCGATGAGAAGAGTCTGCAAATGCGTCTGTGTCGCTCCTATGTTGACGAGGCTGATCTCAGGTAAGTTGCCTCCAACTGGAACGTTGACATTTTTATGATCATATAGACTCATAAGTTACAGTAGTCTAGTGATTGTCACTTAACGGCAGTGTAGTAGGATTCGAATTGAGTGATGCATTTCGAACTGAAATGCGGACCTTCAATCGTAATTTTCGGTTGAGTTATGTAGGGATTAGAGCACCTTCAATGTGTGTTCCGCGCCTATTCTGCAGGCTAGGAGTAATGGGACAGAGC
This sequence comes from Schistocephalus solidus, assembly GCA_017591395.1. Classification (NCBI taxonomy): domain Eukaryota; kingdom Metazoa; phylum Platyhelminthes; class Cestoda; order Diphyllobothriidea; family Diphyllobothriidae; genus Schistocephalus; species Schistocephalus solidus. The sequence goes on along the minus strand of WEDG01000811.1, from coordinate 144,731 downwards.
AACGCAATCGTGAATTTGATGGCGACTCAGAGTGCCTACTTACAACTTCCTTACAGTAAAAATGCCGAAAGTTTCAAACCCATATGTTGCGTCTTTCCCTGAGGATTCTCAGCCAGGCATTTACTATAACCAACCCTCCGTCTCCCTGTGTGTTCTTGCGGCTTTTTGCCGTCCGCGTGGCCCTCACTAAATTGCGTGCCCCCTAGCATTCAGACTGGGTGGCCAAAAAATCCGCGTATTTGCACTAGCAAATCATTGGGTTGATGTTTTTCTATAAAAGATGCCTCTACCTAATGAGATGCGCTATGCAGAGTTTTGAAGAGCAATGTAAAGGGATCTATTTTATTAGGAGCCATAGCATTTCATGGATGAGTTGGTATACACCGGATCGTAAGCAGTTCCTTACCTTCCAAGTTCTGTTATTGTACTGTAATTCTGATCCAATTTTAACTTTGTCTTGTCCACATGTGAGGGTGAGGTTATGTTTCGGAACTTTATGGTGTTTGTTTAATGTTTTTCGGCTTACTGTTTTCTTTTCAACAAACGCATCGGTCAATGAAACTTTCAACTCCCTCTGCCAGTTAACTGCATCTAATTAGCAGCTCAATGCCCTGAATGAGTTCATATTGAGAGTGCTTGGCCTGCGTTTGTCCAAAAGAAAAATGATTGGGACGGGGCCATATGGTAGATGTCCCGTAGATGTCCCATCAAATTATCCAAAGTCACTTCGACTGCGTCTGTTGGCTACGGTAGAGGTCGCTTAAACCAGATTACGCAAACCGGTCTTGTGTGCCCCGTAGTTGCCATTGTTAAAAGTCGCCCAACCACTCACCACATTGGCCACCATCTCCCCCAGATCCTGATCAGGCGCGTAAGATCAGGAATTTTCTTCTTGCTCGCATCTTGTACTTATTTCAATAGCAATATAAATGCACAGGCCTGAGGGAATTTATCAAAAGCAGACATTCTTGCAAATTATTTTTGGAATTTTTTCTGCCCCTCTTGCTTTTGGGATCTTGCGGTATATTCTCCATATTTTCCTGTTGATTATACGGCCACCGACTGCTGCGTAGTCATCCTTAAATTAGACAGATTTACACATTTTTGGTTCCTATTAACGACTTAGTAACCTACAATTCTATGTGGTGTACTGCCGAAATAGTGATAATTTTGCGCTTACATATCTCAACTTCATCCATCAACTACCTGTCTCAACCTTTAAAATGAGTGGTAGAAGGTTCCCTACGACGCCAGGCTAGAATGTTGGCATTTACTCCTCAGCAACTTCATATTTATGGAGTTTTATATTTCATTTTCTACCAATCCAGAAATCAATCTGTTGACTTTAATCGGGAATGTTCTGCCCATCAATGGCATCGTTTGAGCAGTCTTCTCGACCGATTAGAACCGGAGATCGTCGCGATGCGGTTAGTTGTCTGTCTTGCCACCTTGCCTACTGTTTCCTTTTTTGCAGCGCTTGTGCACGCCGTAAGCTCTTCTACTAGAGGAGGTTGCAGTCGGAGACTCCGGGAGGTGGTGTACATCATCAGCCAGACCCCCGCTTGGCGATCCAGGCTTGACAGTTTTTTTGTGTGTGGCGACGGCGTACGCAGTCTGTGTGATAGTAGGTTCAAAGCGGGATCGATGACATCAGCTTGCTCACGGGCACAATTTGTGTGACAAACCGGTTACAACGCTCACGAGTTAGAATGGAGTAGAGAGCTGCTTAATTGTAGTACGCATGTGATCGCGTCGCCACTACGTACTAGAAATACATCTCACCTTATCTGCTGCTATCTCTGATGGTGGGTTCGAGTGAGAATCCGGAACGTCGAGCCAATAAACTTCTTGTTCCACCGATCTCATCTTATCCTTCTGAAATTGTCTAGTCTTCACTCACTGGTAGACCTCCACGGGGGTTCATGCGCAAAGTCAAGTTACTTGCATATACAATCGCTCAGCATGCCGCCCTTATTTACCATAACTGGTGTGTGATGGTAGTTTGAATGAACATCTTTGTCGCTGTTGAGCAGGCAGTTGCTCCATTCCGTGCCACTAGTCTCCGGTAAGTCCGGCCAGAGATCGCGGGTGATGAGCCTCCAGTAGTTCAAGGTCCGTCTAGCGTTCCCACGGTGTTTTGGTAATAGCTTCTGAAAGTATTAAGTGCGAACATGGAGCTAAGTAACCGGAAAATGGCTTTTAAGGGCCAGACCTAAATTTCAATGAATATTTGTGTCAAGGACAATCAACAGCGTAATCAACGTAATGCCCATTCTACAAACAGGTCGTACGACAAGTAGTATGCATTTTATATGGTAAGGACGTTTTACCGTACCTCCGAGATAGGTACTAGCTAAAAGCCCAGACACGTGTTTTGCCGGTTTTTGCTGCTACATGATGCAGCAACGAGGGGTTAGGCTCCTCAGTGGTTCCCCAGCGTTCTCTATGTGGTTTCTTGTATAAGAACTCAAGAACAGTGGTGGATTTTCAATGAACATGGGCACATCAATATAGATTTGAGCCATCCCTTGAACGCATCAGTCTGAACAACGTGTGTATCGCTCGTCTATCCGATCAAGTGCGAATTCTTTCAATAGTTTTTTTGGAGCGGCGAAGAATTAAATAATCCGTGTTCCAAATCATGAATTACGAAACACTGCACTTTTTCATATGTACTGTGTCCGTCCAATTGGAGTAGACCAGAGACGCGTCATAAGTTACCCTCATCTCATCTGCATGTCAACCTCCACAGGCCCAAAATCTTGAACCATGTGTGTTTGCGTTCGTATTTATCGAAGGACTCGCGTCCTGATTGTCCGTTTGCCAAACTGTTTTAGCCGTAATAAAGCTCTGCCTTTTTGTTGATCGTGCTGTTCCCATGCAGAGCGGACACTGCAGCCTCACGAAGAGGAGTGCAGTCTAACCTCACTTTTCCCCGCACACTTGTAGACAGCTGCGGCTGCGTTCTGTCGGCCCCAACCTCACTATCTCAGTCCTGCAAGATTCTCAGACGGGTGTTTTTCCGCACCAACTGCCTCGACTGTGCCGATAGAGCCAATGTGTTGCAGTCCATGATTGCGCGGAGAGCCCTGGAACTTGGCCTCCAGGAGGCCTATTTGGTATCTGCTGTCAGCAGAGGGAAAAGTGATTTCATGGGGACCATCTGGCCTAAATTTGAACAGGCCTTCACGGACATCTGGGCTGAAAATGCCTACGTGCTCTCTTTCCAGCTCAGTGACACGAAGGCTTTCAAAACGGATTCCATACACATGGGTAGGTCGACACGACGACTACTACTACTACTACTTATACTACTTCTACTAGTAATACTACTAATACTACTACTTATACTTTTACTACTACTACTGCTACTACAATTAATACTTCTACCATTACTACTACTAATACTACTGCTACTACTACTAATACTACAACAACAACTACTACTACTACTAATAATAATAATACTGCTACTACTACGACTACTACTATTATTACTACTACTACTACTGCGACTAATACTTCTACTACTGTTACTACTACTACTACTACTAATACTGCTACTACATCTACTACTATTACTATTACTACTTATGCTACTACTACTGCTACTACTACTTATACTACTAAAAAAACTTCTACTAAGATAACTACTACTAATACTACTAATATTACTACTACTACTGCTACTATCACTACTACTAATAGTACTACTAATACTACTGCTACTACTACTTCTACTACTACAACTACTAATACTACAACTTATACTATTACTACTGCTACTACTACTAATACTACTAATATTACTTCTACTACTGCTACTACTAAGACTACTACTATTGCTACTTCTACTACTACTGCTACTACTAATACTACTGCTAGTACTATAACTACTACTAATAATCATAAACCCCAAGTTCTATGGATTAGAGGAACAAAGTTTGTCAAGAGCGTGAAAATTCGCTTGTAAATTTACGAGAAGACGTTATATAAATATATATATGATAGTTTGTTGCTCACCGATCTGCTTAAGGAACATGTATGTTCCTTTGTGCCTTGGAGCTCAGACTAGAGTCCTCGCAGGCGGTCGTATAGCGACATGTAGCATATGTTGTTATAGAGGAACCGACAAAGACGAGGGAGAACGGAATGGCCATTTCTGGCTTATTAGCCGTCATCAGCCAGTCATACCCAATCCCAAGTGTGGCACACCTGGGATTCGAACCCGCGACCTTTGGTAATTGAGTCGAACGCTCTACCATTGAGCCACGGGCTCGTTGTTTTGTCGGTTGCGATCGGGTATATGATGATAGTTTGTTGTTCACCGATCTGCTTAAGGAACATTTATGTTCCGGTGTGCCTTGGAGCTCAGACTAGAGCCCTCGCAGGCGGTCGCATAGTGACATGTAGCATATGTTGTTATAGTGGAACCGACAAAGACAAGGGAGACCGGAATGGCCATTTCTGGCTTATTAGCCGTCATCAGCCAGTCATACCCAATCCCAAGTGTGGCACACCTGGGATTCGAACCCGCGACCTTTGGTAATTGAGTCGAACGCTCTACCATTGAGCCACGGGCTCGTTGTTTTGTCGGTTGCGATCGGGTATATGATGATAGTTTGTTGTCCATTACCCCAGCTTACTTTATTCCCGACCGATACAACACAGACCATTAAGTACAAGCGGTCTGACGCGTGTATAGAAGTAGCTGACATCACGTTTTGAGCCTATTCCAGATTAAAGCTTTTTGTGTCAGTTAAGGCACTAAACACAGATCATCAACGGAAGCCAAGCGAACTAGTTGCTGTGACTGAGGTTTTGGCGTCGTTAAAGTATTCCACGTCCTATACACTCTTACTGACCATATTGGCGTCTGCAAAAATGTATTTTAATATTTGTTATCCTCTTGGATGACGTGTTATCAAACTGCGACGTAAGTTAAATACCCAGAAGTACCGATGCAAGTGGTAAGAATCCGAGGTTCAAAATACGCGCATTTTTCGATCTTAGCGGTTTAGCCTCCTTTTGGTCCGTTGCGTGGCCCAAAGGAACTAAATTAGGCAGTACATGACCTAGTGCTCTTCCAGGACCTACTTAATATCATTCTGGAACCCTCTGAGGCAGTAGAAGTGATCAAAGCCTTCCGTCTTGGGAAACGGACAGAAAACCCACCGGAATCAACACGCCCTCGACCTCTCAAAGTCGTGCTGGTCAGTAGCGAGCAGTCTAGGCTCATTCTTTCCCGGCGATTTAGAATAAAAAGCTCCAACCCCGGCGTTTTTTTTTCAACGGGACTTCTCACCAGCAGAAAGGCTGAAACGTCGTTTACTAGTTCTAGAACTGAGAAAGCGGTTCAGCGAGGGGGAGCGGAATTTGACTATCTACAACAACCAAGTTCGGCAGCGTCCACCTTTCTTCCATTGGGCAGGTCTGGTACGGATGACCGCGCAGCCGAGGCATTAACTGAAGACGCGAGCCGCATCGTAACTACATGTCCCTCAAACCGGAAGTTGAATATTCATGTACACCAATGCGCAAAGAATGTTATCAAAGTTTGACGAGATGCAGATCCATTTCTGTGATCTCTCACCAGACGTAATTTCTTTGACAGAAACCTGGTTGTCCAACCACGTGGACGACCGTGAGTTAACTATACCAGGCTACCAGCTATTCAGAAGAGACCGGGAAGGGCGTCAGGGAGGAGGCGTTGTAACCTACGTAAAACACGGACTCCTAGTGTCGGAAAAAAACAGAACAGTTTGCATGCAGCTTCGAAGCTATTTGGCTCACCATAAAGGTGCCGAGATCACACAGTCTTGAAGTCCTGACCGTCTACCGACCACCAAGAAGTGACTTCGAGGCTGACGCTCACCTGTTAGAAGAGCTAGAAAGATTTGCCTCTCGATCCGACGTCTTAATAATGGGCGACTTCAATGCACCACTCATTGACTGGAGTTCAGTATATGCACGCGGTCCACAACTAGTTTTTGACCGAAGTTTATTGGACATGACACTGAGATCATTCCTCACTCAGCACGTCTTATTTCCAACGAGGGTGCGGGAAGGACAGCAGTCAAACTGTTTAGACCTGGTGATTACGAAATCGCTTGATAGTATTGATGAGGTGCAAAGTCTACCTCCCCTAGGTCGGAGTGACCACGTCGTACTTTACTGGGACTACTCAATGTTTTCGGTGCCTGAACAGCCAACCACATTTAGAAGAAATATTTGGCGTGGTGACTTTGATCAAATGAAGACTCGACTCAACAACATCAACTGGGAATCAGCTTTTTCCGGCAATGTTACAGAGGATTGGGAATGGTTCAGTGAGTTATTGCATATTCTCCTCAGCAACCACTGTCCGATTTCACGTAAGAGACTGGATAAAAGACCCTAGTGGCTGACTCAAACGTTGAAAAAAGAAGTGAATAAAAAGCGGAGGTTGTGGAAGAAATCACTCGCTGATGAGACTCCTGCGTTCATAAACGCATACAAGGCACAAAGGAACAAAGTTAAACGGCTCATCCTCAGGACACGACAAGATTTTGAAAAAGACCTGTTGAACCGTGCAGTAGAAAATCCGAAGTTATTCTACAATTACATTAGAAGGAGCACGAGTAACAAGGACCCAGTTCCCTTACTAAGGACTAGCGAAAACCTAGAGATTAGTGAGGATGGAGCAAAAGCGGAGCACCTTTCAGAATTCTTTAAGTCTATCTTTACGATTGAAAGCGCATTTAATCCTCCCGACTACGACTTAGATGAGGGTCCAACAATAGAGGCTGTATCTTTCGACGAAGCAAATGTTTATAAAGAGCTGTTGGCTCTGAATGAGTCTAAATCACCGGGCCCAGATTATATACCGCCAAATTTACTAAAGGAACTCGCTGCGGAACTGGCCAAACCGTTGTCAATGCTTTTCCAAACCTCGTTCGAAGCCGGCACGTTACCTGCTGATTGGAAATCTGCACGAATCACACCACTATATAAAGGTGGAAGCAAGGTCTCCGCAAATAATTACAGGCCAATTAGCCTCACCTCGATCTGCTGCAAACTCATAGAAAAATAATAAAGCGAGAGCTAATGCGCTTCTTAGAGCAGCATAAATTATTATCTGATGCGCAGCATGGATTTCGAAGTGGCAGGTCTTGTGTAACGAACTCGCTCTATTGTTTGGAACATTGGACGCGAGCAGTTGATGAAGGAAATGCGCTGCACGTAGTCTACATTGACTTAAAGAAGGCATTTGATAGTGTCCCTCAGCAGCGACTCCTTCACAAACTCAACCGAACAGGCATTAGGGGTAATCTCCTCAGATGGATTAAAAGCTTCTTATTTGGCCACTCTCAAACCTTCCATGTCGGTAACCAGCAGTCTGCGGAGGTTGCGGTTGAAAGTGGAGTTCCCCAGGGCTCCGTTCTAGACCCTACTCTGTTCATTTTGTACGTCAACGACTGCATCAATGAATTGGATTGTGATGTCGCCATGTTTGCGGATGATATTAAGCTATGGAGGGTCATTAGAACTGCAGCTGACGTAAAGCATTTGCAGGAAAACCTAAGCCGACTTCAACAATGGTCAAAGGACTGGCTTTTGCCGTTCAATGAGAAAAAATGCACTATTCGACGAGTCGGTAGAACTAGCACTCCGAACCTCATGAATTACTACCTGAATGGTATACCATTGCAAGCAGTTGACGCACAGAAGGACTTGGGAGTGTGGATCTCGAGCTCCCTTAAACCCTCGCTGCATTGTTCAAAAGTAGCCAAGTCTGCGATGTCAGCCCTGCACCTTGTCAAGCGGGCTTTCTCTGCCTTTGATGAAGACTGCTTTGCCAAAAGTCTTTCGAACTTTTGTGCGGCTGAAATTGGAGTTCGCTATCCAAGCTTGGAGACCCTGGACCGCGAAAGATCTCAATATCCTCGAAAAGGTTCAAAGGTGTGCAACCAAGCTTGTGACTGGACATGGCTCATTACCCTATGAAACCCGATTAGCTAACCTTGATCTCTTTCCCTTGAGTTACAGGCAGCTACGAGGGTGACCTGATACAAACATTCCGTATCATGTGCGGTCAGGGCTGCTGCCTCGCACCTGGAGACTTCTTCCAGTTAGCAACAACCACGAACTTGAGAGGGCATCCACTCAAACTACGTGTAACTGGGGCCAGACTGGATGCACGAAAGTTCTTCTTCTCCAAGAGAGCGGTCGACGCTTGGAATGCTCTGCCTCTGGATGTTGTTATGGCTACTTCCGTTGATCTTTTGAAGAAAAACCTGGACCAGTATAGCAGTGCCCACTAGATCTTTTTATTCACGTCCCAGTTGAATCACACTTACATTGCAATACTACTTTTTATATTACAGTACCATTTATATAGCATTTTTATTATCTCAAAATCGTCGCATATGCCTCACTCACGAGAATCTTGTCACCAACAATAGCATGTACTCATGCTACTCGTAATATGCGAGTACACATTTATGTTTACTCTCTTCGATGAGCCAACAGCTGTTTATTTTCCGCACGCTATTATGTAAACCAACTTTTTTACATTTTCATGATGTACCAGAGGCTTTTTAGCCATACTGTAACCAAGAGGGAGTTCAAAGGCGTTTGCCTATCTTTCCCTTACTAAACTTAAACTTAAACAGTTAACTTTGTGTACAAATGCAAACTAGGTGTCTAATCGAAAATGACCACCGCACTTACAAGAGTCTGGAGCATGCTGGCAGTAAGAGAAGTACAGACTAAACGGCATTTGATCGGCAGGCCAGCGGAAATATTATGCAACCCATATGGAGTCATGAGGCAGGCTGGCAGGCGCACCTAATGAGGTTTCTTGAGCACCTAACCATTAAGCCGCCAGTGTTTTGACGGGTATTTTTGTCGATGCAGGCCCTGTAAACGGCGTTATTAAGCACGTCAGCCTAGAACTCTTCTGCCTTGCCTGACTTCTCGTCCCGGTTTTCCGCGTGGATTTCTTCGATTGCCTTTTGCTACAGTAGAGAGTATTTCGAAGAACCCCAGATCCCGTATGGAGGGATTTGTTTTGGACAGTTGTGACAGTACCTCTCATGCCTGCGGGTCTCTGTGGCAAAAAAACAGGAACATGGAAGTGGCCGTCACAAATTGATCTTGTGTGTGTCTTTGAGAGCCATATCATTTTGCCCTGAACTTTGCTGATAACGTTTTTGTTTACTTTATTGTGCTATGACGAAGGAACCGTTCCAGCCTCCTTTCTCATCGCTAGGCCTGTCGTTCGACTGACATTATTTAAACTTTCTTTTTAGAGTTGCAAAAATTCCCATCAAAGGATTCAGAAGACGCGTGCTTTCGATAAATTCCCATCGGGCCTGTACATTTAAAGTACAAGCTAAGACCTATGATCAATAATGTTCGTCTCGTCATACCAGTGAGTCGAGACGAACAGTGCGGATAAACATTCAGAAATATTATATCCTTGCTTGCTGCTGTTAAGTGGTTAGGAAATCATCGTCCGCACCCACTGCTTGCCAACTCCAAACTTGCTCAACAACCTGTTTTAATTTCTTCACGGGTGACTTCTGGTTGTCCAACTTGCATTGTTTATTTTTTAGGTAAACGGACAGCAACCGGAGTGCTAATGGAGAATTCTCATTCGGCTGACTGCTACCTTCAAGATTCCATCAACCTGTTTTTAGGGCATTACTCAGTGTTCGATTCTGATGGTTCTCCCAAGAAGCGAATTCCTGCAAATGCACCTGTCCCGGCTTTGCGACCTGAACTTTTGCCAGTAATACTTGCTTTTGACACTTAAAAGTAGATATTTGGTATTATATTTATCAGTGGACGGCTCCTGATCGGTAGTACGTGTGAGAAGTGACTATCTCGTGGACTGGGAACCATACTCATGTGGCCTTCTGCATGTTGTGGGAAACAGGCAGTGTATGGCGCACGTAGAATAACTATTTTGTTTTGTCAGACATTGCACCGTAGCCCATCTCCGGTGACCTTAAAGTGGTGCTTGAGGAAGGAGAGTGTGATAGATGCAGTGCAAGTCTGTCTCGCTATGAGCTACTTCACTGGCAATTCATTTGTGCTGCACTCACATTGTGCGACACACGCGACGTTTAGCCTGGCATCCCCCGGTGGTAATTTGTACAATCTATTGAACTTGCTTACACTTGTATACTTAAAATATATAAGTTATCATTATTTGCAGGGAATCTTTGGGCATAAGGCATGAAGTTCTAGTTTATACGTTTTTGTACTTTCCTAGTAGGCATCTGGAAAGAACGTCTGATGAAGTTCCTGTTCTGAGGAACTTCCTCTTTGATGTTTGCGTCTACAATATACACATTCGGCGAACACTTCGACGGCAAACCCCGTTTTCTCGTGACGTGAAGGGATTTGCGCCAACCCTTCTCAGGAATATTCCTTCCATGCCTACGATTGCACTTTCTACCTTATGAATCCTCTCTTTTCCAATGCTTTTGTATTCCGTGATCCGTCTGTGCACCACGATTTTCATGTGTTTTTTCCTTGGCTAATATATCTGCGCCCTTTTTTATTTTAAACATAGCTATCCACTGTTATATTTTTCTTCGCAAGTGGTATCGCTACAAAATACGGTATTCTTTGGATGACTTTTGTGAACAATGATATTTCCGTGAAATTTTGAAGTTTTTGCACTTTCCGTCAATGTTTACGTCTGTCTTTTTTAAAAAAAGAATGAAAAGAAAAAAGCCAGAACAGGCGTTTCTAGTTCTTCAAACTTCCTTTACCGTAGACACTGCAGTCGACGCGTAGCTGAGTCCACGAGGCTATTTCCAGTTGCATTTTTAACTAGTTGCCCCCAATGGTGGCTCCCTTACATCATTTATTATTTACGGACCCGCCTGTAGTACCTTCAAACCCCATCCCAACGCGCACGATCGTTTGGAGTTGCCGCAGCGCGTGCCTTAGGACTGTTCCTCACCGGTTGCTACAACAAGACTTGGCCCACTGTGCAGTAAGATTGTCTAGTCATCGTATCTAGCGGGTGAAGACAGCACTCACTATCTGCAGAAACTAATTCTTGTTATTTTGGTTACCCTTCTCCGTGCCGTGCCTTAACGCTAACCCCAAACATGAAACTAAGCTGTACCTTTAATATTGACCCGAAACCTATAGCTTAAACGAACTCTAACCCTTAGAAGTCGTAAATTTTCAGCTTACTTGACCAAAGCGACCTGTCACCAATGCCTTACTTAAGCGTTGCTAAAGAAATAACTGTCTGGAATATCCTCGACGATCGTGCGAGCTTGCCAACTATGTGAACTGAAAATTGCCAACCATTTTGACTTAGAGAACGCACCAGTTGCTGGCAACTGCCATTAGACCGACTAATTTCTGCTCGAATGTGACAACCCGTACGCACAGTGACACGATGAAGATACTCGAGCTAGTTAAACCACGATTTATATGACAGCGACTTGTTGAACATAGAGCCTATATCAGAGAGAGAATATAAACGGACACTAACTACATGGCACGGGAAAATCGCAAATAACGCATAATGCATTGAGACTGCAACTCGACACAATAAAGAATCGTCCTTGAATGAGTCGCAAACTATACTTACTTCACAGCCATGCTGGCGTCGGTTGAGACGAAGTAGGCCAACTGAGTTCGAGTTCGAGGCCCAAGTTCAAGCCTCAGGCATCGCAGCACCATAGGTTGGGTATGGCTGGCTGATGACGGCTAATAAGCCAGATATGGCCATTCCAGTCTTCCTTGTCATTGCCGGTTATGTCATTCTGCTAGTACCTATGTCGTAAGTACGGCATAATGTCTTTGCCATATAAGATTCATACTACTTGTTTGTAAAATGGGCATAACGTGGTTATTCCACAGTGGTTGGTTGTCTTCGACCCAAATGTTCATTGAAATTACGGGTCTGACCCTGTAAAGTCATGTCCGAATCACCTGACTCCATGTCCTGCACTTAATCCCAGGTGTGCCACACTTGGGATTGGGTATGACTGGCTGATGACGGCTAATAAGCCAGAAATGGCCATTCCGGTCTCCCTTGTCTTTGTCGGTTCCACATTATCAACATATGCTACACGTCGCTATGCGACTGCCTGTGAGTACTCTAGTCTGAGTTCCAGGGCACAACGGAACATAAATGTTCCTTAAGCAGATCGGTGAACAACAAACTATCATCATATACCCGATCGCAACCGACAAAACAACGAGCCCGTGGCTCAATGGTAGAGCGTTCGACTCAATTACCAAAGGTCGCGGGTTCGAATCCCAGGTGTGCCACACTTGGGATTGGGTATGACTGGCTGATGACGGCTAATAAGCCAGAAATGGCCATTCCGTTCTCCCTTGTCTTTGTCGGTTCCTCTATAACAACATATGCTACATGTCGCTATACGACCGCCTGCGAGGACTCTAGTCTGAGCTCCAAGGCACAACGGAACATACATGTTCCTTAAGCAGATCGGTGAGCAACAAACTATCATATATATATTTATATAACGTCTTCTCGTAAATTTACAAGCGAATTTTCACGCTCTTGACAAACTTTGTTCCTCTAATCCATAGAACTTGGGGTTTATGATTATTAGTAGTAGTTATAGTAGTAGCAGTAGTATTAGTAGTAGCAGTAGTAGTAGAAGGAGCAATAGTAGTAGTATTAGTAGTCTTAGTAGTAGCAGTAGTAGAAGTAATATTAGTAGTATTAGTAGTAGTAGCAGTAGTAATAGTATAAGTTGTAGTATTAGTAGTTGTAGTAGTAGAAGTAGTAGTAGCAGTAGTATTAGTAGTACTATTAGTAGTAGTGATAGTAGCAGTAGTAGTAGTAATATTAGTAGTAATAGTAGTAGTTATCTTAGTAGAAGTTTTTTTAGTAATATAAGTAGTAGCAGTAGTAGTAGCATAAGTAGTAATAGTAATAGTAGTAGATGTAGTAGCAGTATTAGTAGTAACAGTAGTAGAAGTATTAGTAGCAGTAGTAGTAGTAGTAATAATAGTAGTAGTCGTAGTAGTAGCAGTATTATTATTATTAGTAGTAGTAGTTGTTGTTGTAGTAGTATTAGTAGTAGCAGTAGTATTAGTAGTAGTAATGGTAGAAGTATTAATTGTAGTAGCAGTAGTAGTAGTAAAAGTATAAGTAGTAGTATTAGTAGTATTACTAGTAGAAGTAGTATAAGTAGTAGTAGTAGTAGTCGTCGTGTCGACCTACCCATGTGTATGGAATCCGTTTTGAAAGCCTTCGTGTCACTGAGCTGGAAAGAGAGCACGTAGGCATTTTCAGCCCAGATGTCCGTGAAGGCCTGTTCAAATTTAGGCCAGATGGTCCCCATGAAATCACTTTTCCCTCTGCTGACAGCAGATACCAAATAGGCCTCCTGGAGGCCAAGTTCCAGGGCTCTCCGCGCAATCATGGACTGCAACACATTGGCTCTATCGGCACAGTCGAGGCAGTTGGTGCGGAAAACACCCGTCTGAGAATCTTGCAGGACTGAGATAGTGAGGTTGGGGCCGACAGAACGCAGCCGCAGCTGTCTACAAGTGTGCGGGGAAAAGCGGGGTTAGACTGCACTCCTCTTCGTGAGGCTGCAGTGTCCGCTCTGCATGGGAACAGCACGATCAACAAAAGGCAGAGCTTTATTACGGCTAAAACAATTTGGCAAACGGACAATCAGGACGCGAGTCCTTCGATAAATACGAACGCAAACACACATGGTTCAGGATGTTGGGCCTGTGGAGGTTGACATGCAGATGGGATGAGGGTAACTTATGACGCGTCTAAGATCTACTCCAATTGGACGGACACAGTTCATATGAAAAAGTGCAGTGTTTCGTAATTCATGATTTGGAACACGGATTATTTAATTCTTCGCCGCTCCAAAAAAACTGTTGAAAGAATTCGCACTTGATCGGATAGACGAGCGATACACACGTTGTTCAGACTGATGCGTTCATGGGATGGCTCAAATCTATATTGATGTGCCCATGTTCATTGAAAATCCACCACTGTCCTGGAGTTCTTCTACCAGAAACCACATAGAGAACGCTGGGGACCCACTGAGGAGCCGAACCCCTCGTTGCTGCATCAAGTAGCAACAAAAACATCGGCAAAACACGTGCATGGGCTTTTAGCTATTACCTTTCTCGGAGGTACGGCATAAGTCTTTACCATATAAAATGCATACTACTTGTCGTACGACCTGTTTGTAGAATGGGCATAACGTGGTTATTCCACAGCGGTTGATTGAAATTTCGTGTCTGGCCTTCAAAAGCCATGTTCCGGTCACTTAGCTCCATGTCCTGCACTTAATAATTTCAGAAGCTATTACCGCAACACCGCGGAAACGCTGGCTGACCGGACTTACCGGAGACTAGTGGCACGGAATGGAGCAACTGCCTGCTCAACAGCGACAAAGATGTTCATTCAAACTACCATCACACACCAGTTATGGTAAATAAGGAGAGAGAGAGAGAGAGAGAGAGAGTTACGCTTTATTTTGAAATTAAAATTCCAAAACTTTCAGCAAAAATGTCCTCCATTCACCGTGAATAAGGTTGGGAACACAAGCCACACAAAACCGGAAGATCACAAACAAATGGTCAAAGAATGCACATATTAACCTCATGAAGAATCATTCTTGAATGCGTCTCAAAATATCGACCAAATTGGACTTCTTTCAAAACTGTGCCAGCGTCGTGCACCGATGACCTCATTTTTGTTGTTCAAAAAAACAAATAAGGTTAAGAATGGGTATGAAATGGGTCAAATAGGCTAACCGACATAGATATAAGAAATTTCACATGCGAATGGAGAGCGGAAAAGATGGCGGCTCAATTTCAAAAGCCCGCCAGCATGCTGAGCGATTGTATATGCAAGTAACTTGACTTTGCGCATGAACCCCCGTGGAGGTCTACCAGTGAGTGAAGACTAGACAATTTCAGAAGGATAAGATGAGATCGGTGGAACAAGAAGTTTATTGGCTCAACTTTTCGGATTCTCACTCGAACCCACCATCAGAGATAGCAGCAGATAAGGTGAGATGTATTTCTAGTACGTAGTGGCGACGCGATCACATGCGTACTACAATTAGCAGCTCTCTACTCCATTCTAACTCGTGAGCGTTGTAACCGGTTTGTCACACAAATTGTGCCCGTGAGCAAGCTGATGTCATCGATCCCGCTTTGAACCTACTATCACACAGACTGCGTACGCCGTCGCCACACACAAAAAACTGTCAAGCCTGGATCGCCAAGCGGGGGTCTGGCTGATGCAGTACACCACCTCCAGGAGTCTCCGACTGCGACCTCCTCTAGTAGTAGAGCTTACGGCGTGCACAAGCGCTGCGAATAGGAAACAGTAGGCAAGGTGGCAAGACAGACAACTAACCGCATCGCGACGATCTCCGGTTCTAATCGGTCGAGGAGAGTGCTCAAACGATGCCATTTATGAGCAGAACATTCCCGATGAAAGTAAACAGATTGATTTCTGGATTGGTAGAAAATAAAATATAAAACTCAACAAATATGAAGTTGCTGAGGAGTAAATGCCAACATTCTAGCCTGGCGTTGTAGGGAGTCCTCTACCGCTCATTTTAAAGGTTGAGACAGGTAGTTGATGGATGAAGTTGAGATATGTAAGCGCAAAATTATCACTATTTTGGCAGTACACCACATAGAATTGTAGGTTACTAAGTCGTTAATAGGAGCCAAAATGTGTAAATCTGTCTCAACTTAAGAATGTCTACGTTAACATTGTTTGGACGGTGTAGCAAATGCAGCACTTGTTATTGGTCACCCTCTTGAAAGAACCAACATTAGTTGGACGATTGCTTCGAAGGCGACGCAGTTGGTTATCATGAAAAGGTATGTGCTATTCAGTCGTTGGTTTCAACTACACCCATGCAGGCTAGAGGTCTAAATTTGATCTCAAGTGCGAAATTTGCCTTTGAAATACGTTCGTATCCAGACTCAGCATGAAGCTCTCCAGTGACGGTCGATATACCTTGATCGTGAGATCTCGAGATAGAAAGGGCGGGCCACGTGATTGGATAATCTGATTACGTCACTAGCGCAACCATTAGCTGCGTTTTATAGTCGCGTTGTGAATTCGAGTGCGCCAAGGCCCAGCTGTCAGCGAGCCATCGGTAAACCGAAAACTCAAAACAAATCCATCGTGGGGGCAGGGTGGAAAAAGTGTTGCCCAGTCAACTATCTGGTCAATTTTATAAATAAGAAGGCATTTGTTGATCTAAGGAGCACCAAACCGTCAGGAAAATCACCGAAAACGGCCATGGTAGACAATAGAAGAATTAAACTCACACCAGATGAAAAAAACGCAGCATTCGGTGGCCGTATAATAAACAGGAAAATATGGAGAATACACCGCAAGACCCCAAAATCAAGAGGGGCAGAAAAAATTCCAAAAATAATTTGCAGGAATGTCTGCTTTTGATAAATTCCCCTCAGGCCTGTGCATTCATATTGCTATTGAAATAAGTACAGGATGCGAGCAAGAAGAAATTTCCTGATCTTACGCGCCTGATCAGGATCAGGGGGAGATGGTTGCTAATGTGGTGATGGTTAAGCGACTTTAAACAATGGTAAATACGGGGCACACAAGACCGGTTTGCGTAGCCTGGTTTCAGCGACCTGTACCGTAGCCAACAGACGCAGTCGAAGTGACTTTGGATAATTTGAGGGGACATCTACGGGACATCTACCATATGGCCCCTTACCGACCATTCTGGAAGATAGTCTTATTCTTTTGGACAAACGCAGGCCAAGCACTCTCAATATGAACTCATTTAGGGCATTAGCTGCTAAGTAAATGCAGTGAACTGGCAGAGGGAGATTAGAGTTTTTTTGACCGATGCGTTTGTGACGGCGGGCTTTTGAAATTGAGCCGCCATTTTTTCTGCTCTCCATTCGCATGTAAATTCCTCTTATATATACGTCGATTTTACCCATGTAAAACTGAATTTTAAACCCTATTTGTTTATTCAAACAACAAAAATGATGTCATCAGCGCAAGACGCTGGCAACATTTTGAAGGAATTGCAAATTGATCGATATTTAGAGGCGCATTTAAGGACGATTCTTCACGGTGAATGGAGGACCTTTTTTGCTGAAATTTTTCGGAATTTTACCTTCAAAATTAAGCGTAGCTCTCTATTTCTCTATCTCTCTCTCTCTAATTATAAGAAAGCAGGGTAAGCCGAAAAACATTAAAAATTATCAACTTAAGCCCCTAAGCCCTTTACCCTAAAATTATCTCAGATCTAACTCAAACCCTTGACTTCATTTTACCCCTGACCTTTACCTTAATTAAGCTGAAAGCAACCGCTGTCACGGGATGAGTTCCTCTTCCATTGTCCTGCCCGGATTAGAGCCACAAAAAAGTTAGATCCTTGCATTGGTTTCGCCGAAATTTCAACACTTCAACTGGCGCATTTGCAGAGCCTAGCTTCTTCTACGTGGCCGTGGTATCTAGTATCCGCCCGTGTCAGTTGTTCGGAAAGGAATACGACTCAGATGAAAGCACTTCAAATTTATTGGCGTAGTCAGTGAAGGATTTCCCTTAAGTATGTAGCACGATAATAGCAGATGTTAAATAATGCACATTATCAGACAGTTTGCTCAGCTTGAAACGTGTACTTGGTTTGTATGCAAATATTTCTGCCCTCGTAGAAAGTATAATATCCCTGAAAAATAATTGTTGAAGTACAAATGTATAGGATACCGTTGATTTAATTTGACCTAGTTGTGGAAAAACTCGGAGGCCTCGGCGGGATTCGAACCCATAAAACAAAGGGAAGGCTTTAGTATACCCAACCTTCTAGCCACATGTGTTATAAAACCCTCCCCTTGCTGTCATGGGTTCAAATCCCACCGAGGTCGTTGTGGGTTTCGAAATTAGGTCAAATAATTATTCACATCTGTCAAAATGCCTCAGTATATCTTTGGTTAAGTTAATTGGCATCGTTTTTTAACAATCTGTACGGCCAAGTCGTTAAAATACTTGTTTGCACGTCTCTTCCATGTTTCACTAGGATGGCGCATGTTTCAGCGATGGTTTCTGCCTGCGGCCGACAAATTGCGCAGGTGTAACTTCGTAACACATATAGCAGGACATGACGTGTCTGAACCTGATAAGTAATGTCTGGATTACCTGACTCCATGTCCTGCACTTAATAATTTCAGAAATTATTTCCGCGATTATTCTTTGGAGTCCATATACCAGAAACTACATATAGCGCAGTACTTGAGTTCCAGAACATTTTATTTTTTTTAGATTACTAGTATCCTTGCGGCAGATAAACACATCCGCGAAGGCTAGGCAGTTGAGTTCTTCTACCTTGATCGTCAGTTGTATGTCCGGAGAGACGACGTAAAAGTAATTTTGCAATGCCAGCTTCTGATCCCATGAAATAACGTCAAAGGTAACGTATACATACTCTGCCCGGAAGTTTGGTCGGCGGCGATATGAGAGCAGCGACTTGAAGTATTGAATGCGATGTATCTTGCAGTTATTTTGGCTTATTGTGCCCTACAGTGTCCTTATTCAGGACACTGAGTGAATTGTAGACCACATGAGACAGCGAAATAGTGTCTTCTTTCATCATATAAACGATTCTGTTTACCAAGATCAGGATTATGGTATATTTTGAACTTGCACACCACGTGTTAACGTCATCCCACTTCCTCAGGTACCTATGCATCAAAAATTGGTCAAAGTCTGTTACTCAGTGGACATGTATAGCCTTAAACTTGATTTGGTTTCAGGATGTTTTAGAAACACATGTGACACTCATTTAAACCTAATTACTAACGCAGAATGATGACCTTTTACTAGTACGTTAATAATTTTTACATTTTAACGCAAATAATGTTTCAAAAAAGCTGATCTGCATATTTGTGCAAAGAAAGGCCTTCAGCCGTCCATGTATATTGACCTCTGGTGGTACGCCCAGGGGCGGCTCTGACCGCGCCAGCCACCGGCGCCCTCTTCAGTCTCCGGTCTCCTTGACTCTGTCATGACAACGTACTCAGGTGGGGGAGGAGGAGAGATTGTGGTAGATGCAGCGAAAGTCTACTATCACTTAAAACTAAATCACGCGCAAGTCACCGTCCCTGCACCACCCTTCTGTGGAGCATACGGTGGACATCGTCGGACAACGACGGTCGAAATCTCATATTGACCTCGAATCTTCTGAACAAAGGTCTGTGTTTGGTGGGCAGGTAGGTTTCCATCTCCCATCTTTCCCGGATGTGTTGTGCGTGACAAGCATAGCCGTTGACTTTCTATAAATGCTTTGTAATCTGTCTTCTTTAAATGTTCAAGGCAAGTATACGACCACCAACTGGAAACCGCCTTGCCGACAATAGTGGAATCGTTGTCAGTGACGGTTCTTTGTACTTCATACAAACCAAAAGCCACATTGTAGTCTTGCATCCTCGAGGCTCAAGTTAAACACCTTCTCTCACAAGTCATCATGAATCTTTTTAGTTACTCGTAGCTGATTAGTTTATCAGTTATTGCATTCACTTCTGTAGTCGATTGTTGGTCATCTTAAGAGATGACTTTTCTATCATTTAAATCAGCGCCTTTTAACCAGATTTCACACAAAACTATGGCGTCTCCCTTAACAAAACGATGTATTTTATGTAAAAACTCTTTGATAGTGCAAATGACGAGGAAGGAGATATAACATCTTGTGTACGCATTAATCGTGTGGAAATCCAAGATTTTGGTAAAAAACCCTTGACTACACGCCCAATTCCAGAAGTAAGCCATGCACAGTAGCTTAATGAAATTTCAGCAGGGCGTCTTTCCAACAACTCGCACACACATAAAATTACTAGGAAATTAGTCAACTTTTGTCTCATGGAATGTTTTGTGCCTGTTCAAATCAACGTAAATTGAACAGAGAGAATTCACAAACAATCTAATAATTTTTTTCCGTATGTTTCATCATATGCAGACAAGTTATTTTCGAAATAATTTGTTACTGACTGAATATTCTGAAGCACAAATATTGTAAACCTTTTTCTTTAGATTTACAAAATAGAACCTAAGTAGGATCATCAAAGACAATGTCTATTACCCTTAAATATGCTGAACTTAAATAGTCTCTCAGAAGCAAATTTAATTAACTGTACGTATCTCTATAAGGATGCATACCAAAGTTTCTACAATATTTTCATAAAAAGAACCAGGAAGAAATTTCCATCGACTCTCAAAGTGGTATTTACACACGGCAGTCAGACTGATTCACCCTGACGTGATGGTCCAACAAACGACAGAAGCCGGCAGAGGATAAACGGTTTCCACATGGCATGAAGCCTGCGAACGCGATTCTTGCCAGAGCTAATATTATGTTTGTCATTTGCCTTCTTCCCAGCTGCCACCCAAGGCCAAATACTTTAGTTTCCCGTGTTTACTTCAGTGGGGACGGGTGGTGCTAATCAGGCGCGTAATATGTGGAAATAACGATCGTGATGTTGATCCGTCAACTTCGATTCTGATAGGTGGAGGCAGTGTCTCCTTCATACAGCCACTTTTCGCGTGCTTAACGGACCTTCAAATCAACTGTACTTAACGAACAGACCATTGTCGCCTGAGAACCAAATACACGGCTTACGCAAACTAAGCATATTTTAGTAGCAGCTGAATAACTGAAGCCCTAGTTGTGCCTACGTTGTCATGGCTCTAACTAGCAATAAAATCAAAATTTAGGGGTACAGATTGAGAGCATAGGTACTAGCTTAAAGCCCAGATGTTTAATTCGACGATATTTTGCTGTTGCCTGAAACAGCTATGAGGGGTTCAGCTTCTCCTTGGATGCCCCCAGCGTTACCTGCCTGCTTTCAGTTTAGAAAGTTTAAATATGTAATTTTCTCAGAAATTAATCACAAACTGGGAGTAAGTCAGTATAGTGAATTAGAGCTTACGCGTACAAACCTTCAAATGGACTGATTAAAGCCAAGTTAGCAAATAAATTCAGCGGATAAGTAAAAAGTCATCATTTTATACAATAGAGTATCTGCCAGAAAGCACACTGGGAGGGCTGGGGGACCCTCTCGCAGCTGTGTCAGGCAGCGGCAGAAAAACGGTGAACAACGTGTCTGTGCTGTCAAAATTGTGTAGCAGAGGCAGACTCATATTATTGGCAAGGATAAGGAAGATGGGAATGACCGTTTCTGGCTTATTAATCGTCATCAGCCAGCCACCCAAGACAGAGAATAACATGTACATTTTCTGTCGCATTATGGCTAGATAGGGGAAGGTCACTTTACTCCGACTTTCTATATGACAGAAGGGAGCTAGCAGGGCTCGGATTATGACGCTCTGTCCAAGCTTTTGACGCTAAATTCGACGGAAAATGCTCTGGTTTTTCTGTTTTGAATCGTGAGTGTTGGAAATTTTAACGGATATATCCGAATTGGCATTAGAATCTTTCTGATTATTCTCATTACTACGCATTTTTCTACAGTGAGTTCACCCTCTTCACACTGTCCTGGACGCGATCGCACATTACAAATGGCATTCTAGTTTGGAGCGCTATCGGCAAGGAAACAGTTTTACACCAGGCAGTTGGTGCCCAAACTCTCTCCACTGATAATATCATTCTTAGCGAGAACACCTCAAACGAATGCACTGTGATCGCTTCCACGCAGGAGATCATCTGGGTCCAGAGCGTTGGAATGACCACTTCATCAAAGTCGTTCCCCATAAGGACGGTGCCAATAGGTGAGTGCTATCGCAATAATGTAATCAACTAACATATAGTAAAGACATACGTAGGTTGACTGCATAGTGCAGTGAAAATAAAGTAACACGCAATATTCTAAATTGCTATATCACCACTGGTGCTGTATCAAACGAGCCTGGAGTTACTAGTAGACTCAGTACTGTTGCCCCTCTGGGGTATCCACACTTTGTACTGCACTTTTCGGAGTATTTTGCGTACAACTTTTTGTCTTCCGTCTCATTTTGTGTTTAACAATGGCAGTCGAGCCTTCCTGTTTGCTGCGTTTGTGTGAAACGCGTTTTAGTCACGAAAGACTACTAGCCCTATATGCATACACCGCTTGGAATGAAATATCTTTTCTGCTTCCGTCGTATATAATATCTGGAAAAAGACTGAACTCAGAAGGTGAGTGAGCAACTCGATCCTATCCCATATACTGATGACAAACGCGGCATCGACAGGTAAAATTCAAAAAGCCAGTCGGTAATACATGAAGTCCAGAGCTTCCAGTCGTTGCAATACCATGTCAGCCACGAGGCTCAACATAGTAGATGCAATGGCTCATAGCGATCTTGCACTGCCTCGCAGCTGAAGTGCTTAGAGCCCTGCAACTCAAGCGTGTGTGTTGAATAGCCACACAACGGCCACAGCAGATGCACGTCGTAACAACAAATGTATGGGTGTACATGTGGGTTTTACTGCCTTAGATATCAAGGCAGACCTCAGCCACTACGATACTGTGGTCAGCCCTGGAAAAGTACAAGAATAAACAGTCATCGAAAAGACAAGTGTATCTGGTAGAGATCAGATAAAAATAGATATTTAAGGCAGGTTGCAGTCGAAAGCTTCAACACATGATGATAAGGATCAGGAGCTACCAGTCCAACCGGCAGATAGTAACTCGACCAAATTAATGGGGCCAGAAGCGAACGCGCAAGGACGAGGGTGACAGCAAACTCGGTTTCCTTCATCACGTTCAGTGAGGCGTACAGGCACTTAAATCTGATGTTATATTTAAAACAAACTTTGTAAATTTTAGATGTGCTTTTCTCGCCCGCAAAAATTAGGTCAGGCAAGATGTGAAAAACCCGTATTTTTTGCAGAAGACAGTAGTCCCCTCTTCTTTAAATGTGTTTATGTATATGCATTAGTGCGTATGAAAGCGCAGTATTAATGCCATCATATAACTTTTAAGTTCTAGGTATATGCAACTATTCTGGAGGCAATCACACAATGGCTAAACATAGCTTACCAGCCTAAATTAACACTTGTTAATTGAGAAGTGTTTGAGTAATTCTCAGTTACTGTGCCGTTTAGAAACAGAATAGGAATAATCTCACGAAAAATGCGTAGTTTTAACATGATCACGCTCTAAGAAATATATATATATATATATATATATATATATATATATATATATATATATATATATATATATATATATATATATATATATATGAACAGACGCTTAAAAAGTTTGCAAAGAAAGGAAAACGAACGCAATTCAAAGATATCCAAAGTGAGTGTCCTTTATGGTTGGGGCGAAAAAATGTCAGCTATTAGGGAATAATAAGTATAATTTACTGTGCTCTACACTGACAAGTAAACTTTATGCTCATGTTTATTTTGTACACCAACTTGTCTGTATATGTAAATGAGCCCACGAACAGGATGAAAACTGCCTGTTGGTTAACACAAATCTTGGAAACTTTCTTTCATAATTTTGAGATTTGAAGCACTTTCTAATTTCAAACCTTTTCCTAATAATGAGTAGCCAATATTTATTTTAGAAATCATATAAATATCAGCTGCAATTTTCGATGACGCTTCTTGACTCAGAAGACGCCCTGGTCGTTCGAACTATTTAATAAATAAAAATATTAAAAATAATTCGGAGAAAAGAAGCCCTGTGTAAATTTTCGATGTTGGTACACGAGGGTGCCGTCAGACGTGAAGTAAATGTACGAAACGTTTACAATTTTCAACAAGCAGGAGAACAATAGACATAGCTTAGACCTTCCTCTGAGGTCACATCCCGTTTGAATTGGCTGATGCCTTTTCCATCTTCCTTTGAGGTGGCCATACGGGGTTTCCAATTCAATGTGTCAATTAATGCATGAGTAATCTGAGTAAATGGCCTCCAAAAACTTTCGGCTTTTCTTGGATGGACAGGAAGCAACATTGCGCGTTTTTTCCCAGGTAAATGTTTGTCCAGTTTCCGGCGTATGCATGGCAACTTAAGACATGTGGTCTTGCCTTCTCACTGTCAATTGATGTTCGTGTCGGCGTCTGCAGGCCGATTTCCCTGCCTGATCACAACAGACCACATTGCCCTTGTCACATGGAACCTTGCACACGACAAATAGCTAACGCTATCTTTAGGGTGTACAAGCTTCTTTCGTAGTGAAGCCGTTGATTTGATGCTTCCTCGGATTCTTTCAACGCGTCCGATCCCATTCTTGATGTACAGAAGTGTTCGCTAGATTTTTTTGGGCTGGGTGCTTCATCGGAACAATCTCGTTTTTTGCCTTATTCTTTTAATTCCTATAATCTCATGCATCATCACACAAAATCTTTGGGGTAACCGTTTCTGGAAAACAGTTTGAACAAATAAATAAGGTCGACTTGGTAGAGCTAAATGTCAGAACCGTGAGGTTTTGCTCGATTGCATAGGAGATTAACAGTACTTTCATTGTAAGTGGCACGGTGGTTGATCTGGTAATGCAGGATGACTTCTCCATAAGCTGTTTGCGGTATACCGATGTGCAAAATGTCCTGTCAGTCTTTAGCTGTACGAAAATGTCAAGAAATGGGAGTTAAATATCAAGTTGTTTTTCAAGCATGAAGGTGATACCTGATAACGTTGAGTTAAAGCGGTACGCGGCGTTTCCAGTTAACCATTTCTAACGACCACAAAGGCGCCATCCCCATAGTTTACGTATAATATGGCGTGAACTAGTAATTAGTCCGTAACCTCTAATTTTTGCATCGTTACCTTAGCCAAGAAGCCGGAGATGGGCTATCCCAAAGGGGCTCTATAGCTGGTGATAATATGTTTGTGTCATCGGATTGGACTCTCAACATCTGACGTCCAAAACACCTCAGTTAAAACAGCCTGCCATCGACTTATGGGGTATTGAAGTTTAATTCCAAACAAATTCGCCAGCAACCTCCTGTGGGCCATCGATTGATGGTGGCTACATGACAATCAACCAGGGCTCTAAATTCAAATGGCTATGCGAGAGCAGAGCTCTCGTGTCTGCCATGCAGACGGGCTAGATTGTTGCATGGCACTCACGTAAGACGTTGAATACTCCCGGGTACAACCCACAGGACGTAACTTAGTTACTTAATTAGGTGGTGACCAAGTGATAGAAATTAAAGTTCAGAATTTGCTGGACGAGAATATGGCTCTCAGATAACTGAAAATAATTCACAGATGCTCATTGTATTTCCATGCTCTTTCTAGGTTTTCATGATCACTACGCGAGGAGTTCCGGTTTGAGCTATGCTTCAACTCCCATCTTCTGCAATGGGCCTATGTCTCACTGTCATTGAGCAATATGCAGAATGAGGTATGCCTCTGAGGAACAGTTTATAACCTTGGTGCCTTGGTGTATTGCCTTCCTGTTAGAACTTTCAGAAATTCAGAAGACATCTTATTGACTGATCCTAGCATTAGTGGCTGTTAGCATTTTCGAACATTTGAGGATCGATTTACTAACACGTACTTACTAATAGGTTTCAGTGGTCTATTGAAAAAACTTTTGTGATTCATCATGCATGTATAGGCATATTTATTTTAATTTCCTAAACAAAACTGATTAAGAGGAGTTTGGAGAAAATATTTACCTACAGAAGAGGGTAGCACGACATGAAGCTACCAAATGCCAAAGACAGACAGCTCCCAAAAAACTTAAAAACACGCAGCTGAGTCCATTGTTAACTTGTAAAATAAAAAACACTAAGGTCTCAGGTTCATATTTGTTTTGTTCAGTTTGCATTGTATCTTCCGCAGTGCCCTTTTAACTGGACTGTTTGGTCATACATCCCGGGGCAACAGGCAACTGATGTTTGCACATACACAAAAAGCTTTTTATTGGCAATTTTGTCTACTTGCAATATGACAGTAACCATAGAGGACAACTTAAGGGTATCGATGACAAGAAAATGCATTTGAACAATTGCAAAGATTAACAAAACAGATGGATAGCTGTAGACCAGCTAATATAACGAAATAAATAATAATATGGCAAGTGATGTTTCCTATAATTCTTCATCCTACCAGTACACCAACATCAAAATCTCAATTTTCAGGCTGCATGATCATTTAAAACCAAATTTTGTAATGGACGTGGTACCCGCGTGTTCAGGACTGCAGATCAGGCACTCAAAACCCCAGGGATGTTGCATGTGGACAAATATAATGTCGTAGTGACCAGTGTCATAATGAAAAGCAAAATTTACTGGAAAGGTCTGTAACTGAAAAAAACTGCATCTGATTCCAGTTAAGTTTTTATCCCAATGCTGCACTTCCAATCTTATTAAAAAAGCCTCTTCACGCAAGAAAACTCAATTTCTGTATACTTCGTTCAGCAAACTTACTGATGCATCATAAATGATCAGCAAGTAGACAATTGTTGGCGCTTCCTTCATTCGCAGTCAAAAAAACCATTTTTACACAGGTCTGTCCGGTCTGCTTTTTCTTTACTAAACTCCATTTGAAATTTATGAGGAATACACTAGTATCATGAGAACCCGTAAATGAGAAAAATTGATTTTTACTTTCAATTACGTTGTTCAAGATCGACAGTTTACTTGCAAAGAGGCAGAAAAAGGTAGCCCTCCCGTTCATTTACGTGATATCGATTTACTGCTGGGATGAAAAATTATAGAAAATGATCATTTATAAAAGTTTCCTCTTTGTCTCCTCACTATTCTAATATATGTGCATATAAATCTTCAATGTTAGAAGATTTTTACAGCCACTAATGCTAGGATCAGTCAATAAGATGTCTTCTGAATTTCTGAAAGTTCTAACAGGATGGCGATGACACCAAGGCACCCTACACTTATTAAACAGCAAAACGGTTGGTTCAGTTATGAACTGTTCCTCAGAGGCATACCTCATTCTGCATATTGCTCAATGACAGTGAGACATAGGCCCATTGCAGAAGATGGGAGTTGAAGCATAGCTCAAACCGGAACTCCTCGCTTAGTGGTCAGGAAAACCTAGAAAGAGCATGGAAATACAATGATCATCTGTGAATTATTTTCAGTTATCTGAGAGCCATATTCTCGTCCAGCAAATGCTGAACTTTAAACTCTATCACTTGGTCACGACCTAATTAAGTAATCAAGTTACATCCTCTGGCCAACATTCTCTACCTTGGACTCGGTGTTTACGGTGTGATCATAATAGTACGCGCTAGAATTCCTAACCTCTTGATTAAAAATCAATATACAGATGATTGAAGTTATGAGCTCTCGTCACTTGGACATTAAGAAACTCAATCAGACTGTCCTGAAAGAAGTTCAGAGTACTATAGGTACATTACGCTGGCATAATCAATTTTCTTTCCATAGCTGAAGTGCTGTGGAATGTATTCTGCTGATTAATATACCAGCCTCGTGCTGTCCGGCTATCCTAAAAATTAAGTCGCAACTGTTCAACCATGCCCAATTGTGGTCTGCTGCACTGAGGATCAGATGAGGTGGACATCACTCATGTAAAGTGCACACAACCCCTACCTTAATGCTCCATGTCCGATCACATAGACCTGTGTTTATAAAAAGCTGTGGCAAAATATCGATCAACTTCAGTGGTTTCTATCTCTCCCGGAATAACATCCGTAGGTAGGTTAATTACAATAATTTCAGTGGGCCACTGAATGTTACATTAAAAAGGTCAGTATTTTGTTGAATTTCAAATTCATACGCAAAATTGTAAAAAATTCAAAGATGTAGTGTCAGATGTTTGGTTTCATCATTAAAAGAAATAATTTTACGTTGAATGTACATTTCAGAATGGCAACTTCTATTTCAAACACCAATGCTAAAATAAAAAGTTCATTTGTAGTTGTATTCTTTATTTGAATTTAGAGTTATTCTTCGGCCCTAATGGTTATCCTTACTCCGTACATACGAAGACTTGGTGCAGGCCTCAAAACCCTCACTCTCGTTCAGATCTCGCTTTTTCCTCTGCTTTTGATAATTTCCCTGCTTGCTGACATAAAAACTGACATTACGGAGGATCTCCAATAACATATTGCTTAGCGGAAATTCTGTTTGTTGCATCAACGACGAAATTTACGTATTCCTCATGGGAATATTCTTCACTTATGTACTCCTTGAAGTTCGGAATTTTAAATTTTCTCTAGCTTAAAGGTGAAACCAGTGAGTAAGCTGTCTTCATAATCTAATTAGTAGTGCACTTTACTGCTGTTGAATCAATAATCTAAGTGAATAAACTTGCAACCTACATTATAAGGGCTGTAACTTGTCGTCATACAATACGTGGCATCGAGTAGGTCCCCTTTGTTGAAAAATTCTTTATCGGCTTATATCGAGCTGTTTTAAGTTACTCCGCCACAGATGAACTAAGCTGGAATGCTCTTGTCACTCGCATGTTCACTCAATGGCGCAAACTTAAATCAATGCTCGTTTCGCGCACATATCGCCTCATGATTTATAATGTTTGCTTTGCGGATGACAATTCAAGTCCTAAAAAGAGGCCAAATTAATAGGAGACATAAGTGACACTGAAACCGTCCATATTTCATCCTCGACTCTTCACAGTCCAAAACATTGCGGTAGGAACTGCATACACGGAAAACGTGCACTAAAACTAGTAAGAACTTGCATGGAATTGGCAGTTATCGGAAAATAGGCTGAAAATATAATATTTGTTGTCAAATTTGGATTCGGGTTAATTTATTACAGAAAACTTATGCCATAGACTGCCAAGAACTAAAAAACAAACTTATAAAAAACACAGGAAGCAAACCGATTGAGGACATGCGTATGCTTTCACATGTTCCTCAATGACTGAGGAATCAATCCAAACATATCCACCAAAACAAATATTTAAAGCCGCACCATTTTTCAGTTTTGCCGAAATATTTTTAAAAATTTCACTCTTATGTTTCGAAGTATAAAATCGTTTTCCAAAAGAAGCGGAAATGCTGAAAATGCAGAATTTCCTACTGGAGGATTGAACCCAAAATTTGCTGTTCATAATGTAGACTCATTCAAACCACTAGGTATATGAAGCAGCAGAAACACAAGAACGATAAAATGGCTTGAAAATGAATCTTCCGTCTAAATAGCCTCAATGTATCATTGTATTATGTAGCATGGTGACCGGACAATTTCTTATAGTTAGCTGAAGTTCCTTCATAGAATACGCCAAATTGGAATTCCAAATGTTTTAACATGACGTTTCTTAAGACACATTTGATTCGGGATGAGAACTTAAATCATGGGACGTTGTCAAACTAAACGTCTTCAAAGGTCATGTGAAAGCCGTTGGTCAAATGCGAAAAACCAAAACGTTATTGGAAGATGCAATCATGTGAATCGCATTTAACATGAAGCAGACTAAATATTTATATTTGTTATACTTATTAATTTATATTGAGTTAGTAAATACTTTGAGCCACCATGCTGTCTTTCTGAGTGAAGAAATGAAATAGAAATTGCAGATAATATTTATTTGATTTCTGATTATAATGCTTAGGAAAAGGTTTGAAATTAGAAAGTGCTTTGAATCTCAAAATTATGTAGGAAAGTATTCAAGATGTGTGTTCTGCAAACGACCGTTTACGTCCTGTTCGAAGGTTCATCTATATATACAGACTAGTTGGTGTCCAGAATAAAGGTTAACGAGGTTTGCGAATAGCAAGAAAACTCATCAAATAAAAAATAAATATTTTTAGAAAGTTTGCATTTAAAAATAATTTGTGGCAAATTTTTACCATTCTCTTGTAGCTAACGTGTTTCCTGCGAGTCGATTTGTAGAAGTACTGTACGATTCATAAGTCCCGTCTAGGAGGGTTCCAAGGCATCGTCCTGTAAAGCCAACGTACGCACAAGTACGATCGGTGCATGACATACGGTATGCGATTACAAGTCTTATCAACGATTTAAGGGCACCCAAATGGGCTTGCCAATATCAGGGATACTTGTCAAAATAGTCTAACAATGACTATGAGAGGAAGTCTTTTAAACCTTTTAACCCCAAGATGCATCTCCGCTACGTAGATTTTACATTCGTCCTCATCAAGAAAAATGATGTTAAGGTATCACACTTGTGTTTGAATGGCCTCTTCCCAGCTATACAATGTCCTTGCAAAGACGCAACAGGAGATACCCTCCTATTACTAGATGGGATCATATAAAGAAGCAGTGATGGCAGACTCACAACAAGCGTCCATGGAGAGGAGTCTACTGCGGAACTACCATCCTCTTTACGCGCAACTCTATGCCGAGTAAAGGACCCTCTACCCAAGGAAGAACTAAGTAAGGTTAATTGCCGCATGCCATGCGCCAACATCCCTTGTGCTTACGTTGGCAATACAGGCCGATGCCTGGAACTAGCATCAAAAAACATAAGCAAGTTGTTTACCGATGTGACCCTTATCCCTCGTTGTGTGCACTCCCTTGAGTTTGAGTACCTATTCAAATTGGGGACGGTGTGGATGTGATCACCGTGGACAACACCAAACAAACGCGAGAATTCCTCGAAGCATGGCACGACCAGCATCAACCGCCACGTCAACCCGGGTGTTCATTATGAGGGTCTGCGTGCCCGGCTCACTGACTGGCGCCCACGAAATAAAAACAGCCGCCAATCTATGCTGGACCACAAAGAATCTCACTGTCTCGCCAAGCCCTCCCCTGGACAGGAAGACACACATATGAGCATCCAACATCGGCCTCCAACTGGCCTCTGCTACCATCCCGCATCGACGATCGCTAAGTCCATCGTCTGCAGTTCAGTTAAATCGCTACCGACACTAATTCGTACAGCATGGGAGAAGAGAA
Source organism: Schistocephalus solidus (assembly GCA_017591395.1). Taxonomy (NCBI): domain Eukaryota; kingdom Metazoa; phylum Platyhelminthes; class Cestoda; order Diphyllobothriidea; family Diphyllobothriidae; genus Schistocephalus; species Schistocephalus solidus. The sequence goes on along the minus strand of WEDG01000811.1, from coordinate 113,931 downwards.
GGCATATATTAGCGTTAGTCGCCAAACTCAGCTGAATTCGTCGGTGACAGCAGCAGCTGTTAGTGCGATAACCCAAAAACCGGCATCACAGTACTTAATTACGCCAATTTCATGACTTTTGATGGTAAGAAATGGGATAGTTTATGAGCCACTTTACCTGCTATTACTGTCGCCGAAAGTAATATTATTAACTAATGTCAAATTCAGAATCTTATCGTTAAATATTGGGTTAGCTCATAGTTTCTTACTGTCTTTAATTGTTTATAATTTCATCATGTTTTGTTTTGTTGGAAGTTTATGGCCAAGCGTTTTTAGAATTTTTTCCCTGATTTTTAATTTGATTTAATATTGCGTTATTCAAAGCTAAAAAAATTGGAGCTTCAGGTCAGCAAAAATGAAAATTTTTGAAAATGAAAATGAAAATGAAAATTGAAAATTGACAATGAAAAGTGAAAATTAAAATGAAAATTTTTTTTCCTTGCAAGGATGAAAATCAAGATTTGTTCGAGATATTGCTTGGGATTAAGTCATACGCTCCTTTGTTTCACATTCACTTAAAAGCACCGTATTTCCATCGCCAGTAATAATCAGCTCCAAAAATGGTTTACATTTTGACGGGGTAGGTGAAGTCCGACCAGTAATGAGGCGGATATATTTGCACGCTGAATTTTGTTGTCCTCACTCAGAGCGTACGTAACTCAAGATATAAGCGTAGAGAGGTCCCCACACATGACATAAAGTCTCTTTTGCCTAAAAAGGATCCCGAATGTTCAGGAAATAATTTTTGAACTTTTAATATTTGTCTTCTGTCAAACTTTTTTTTATAAATATACGTTTCGGAAAAACCCATTTTGTTCAGTCGATTAAAAAAACTGAAAACTATAAGCTAACAGCTAAGATTTCAAGGACGCATCGAGAATAGACTGGCAACGATTTAGCCCAGGTCACAAGTACAACGGAATTCGTATGATTGTATCTGCTCGTTGCATTAGAATTTATTGTCATAACCCAACCGGTTAATAATAAAATAACGAATGTTTTTTTCTTACGATTTCCAATACAGTAATGGCCTCTTTTTTCCGGATCAAATTCGTCCGGAAAAACGGAACGTTTAAAAACATTCGGACACTCAATTTGACGTATGCATTAGAGAAATAGGTAAGTTACCCATCGTAATGCCACACATTTTACTTAGTGCCGGAGGATATTCAGGGACATGATTAGGTTATAAACCATTTTAATGTTGCTGTATTTGCATTGGTCGGGATTATTTAATTCAAAATGGAGTTTATTTAGTTGATATGAATTTTCACTTTTTCAGAGTCTTTTGAACCAAAGTACTGTGAGTTTCAATGTCTTTTGCATTTTCGGTTAATAGAAGGTCATTTGACATGAGTCATGGGTCATGGGAATATACGTGAACGCAGACGTATTTCGCTGCTCATTTCGCCTGCTGCATGCTAAAAAAATTTGCTAATGGTTTCTCTGTATTTGCTGACTTAAAGTTTGTTTATTGCACTACTCTGAAGTGAGTACTATATTATCACCTTCTTTGCTAAAAGTAAAAAGCGCCATCGAGCACACTGCATTTTCTGATTTCGTTGAAGAGTTCATATCGTCCCGTATAGTAATCGAATAATACGTAGAGGGTGTTTACTGTAAATTAAAAATTATATTTTATAAGGAGATTTGTTTAACAAATGAGCGTTGACTTGGCTCTGAACTACTGGGTTACTGCGCACTTGGACAGAAATTTGACGCTTAGCACATCTTCGGTAAAATTATAATAATCCCATATTCATAAATAAAGATTCGTCCGACAATTAGAACCTATTCTGCCTATGCAGATGCCGTATAATGCAAGAAGGGAAAACATTTTATTCTAAATTTATTCGATTAAATCACTGATTTTACAGCAATCCATCAGGTTAATAATTGGCTGCCAAAGCCCTCTAAATGTCTGATTTCATATGAACCGTAAAAGAAACTGTAAAAAGCAGAATAACAAGGGGTATCTGAAGGAAGAACAATCCTAAAAGGAATCCGCCAAGTCCTTTCAAGTACGGATTAATGAGATCCACGATCGCCGCAAAACATCCCTAAATGGAATAAGATGTCAAGTGAAATTTCATCCTTAATGTTTGCCAAATTTTGAATTGTAAATCTTGCATCTGCAAGAGGATTTCTATCAAAAGTAGTGCGCAAAATGACAACAGAGAGAAACTCACATATAAATGTTAAATTGAACAGTTTTCTGCTCTTTCTATGCATATTTAAATAATTCAATGCATTTTTAATAATTAAACTTCCAGGTGCAATCATTCAAGGATATGTAGGAACCACTGAAACCTCTCAATACGGTGGCACATATAAGCCTATTCCACCGCATTCGCTTCTTTTAAGTTAAACTTTAGTGCACTTTAAGTAATTTAAGTCCTCATAATGAATTCACCAGAACCAAACAGTATAAATCGGTGTGTTTGAATTCTTGAAACTTACTGTTTTGTAGGCATCTTGTTTTTCGCACTTTTTTACGTTTTCCGGACAGCATGAGTCTGGCAATATCCCCCCGGGATAATAGTTGGTAGAAGACAATCCGCAGCATTTCAACTATTGGGTAGCCATTGACTGTGTAAACGGACTTTACTTACCCATCCCTGCAGTCCATCCATGACGGTCTCATCGACTTGGAGTTGATCCAAGGCAGGGGAGTTGACAAGGTCATTCATCTGTATGTGCATATTTAATCATCTGGCTAGACCCTCTAACCCGACCTCCAAGAGCCAGAATGTAACTGCCAAGTCCAAGGTGTACAATGGCGGTTAGGACGGAAAAGCCTAGAAACTGCAAGATTGGTAGAATTGCACGGAAAGTGGATACGCGAACGTACCAGGTAAACTGCATATTCACTGCCGCAAATGAGACCGATTGAGGCTGGAATGGCTAATAAAAACTGCACAACACCGAGGCCAATGAGCATGCGCGGAATCCTCAGTGTGGTACGGGACAGGCCGACATCGTAGGCAGAGTTGTTCAGTATGCTGCCTATAGCAATGCTTGCGATCCCGATGACCTAAAGAATAGCAATTTCAGTAACAACTGTTATGAGGATGCTTCTAGGTAAATACATCAAAGTGTGAAATGCCTCAAATGCATATTTAGCCGAGGACTATTGCTGATTACTGTTAAGGACTACCTTATTAAGGTTTCCTGACATGAGGCATCACATATTTTTCAGTATCTACTTGAAATAATGGGTTTAAGTTTTTTTCGGTCCCTGTTTAGTTGGGTCACGCATTCTAAAAAACAAATGGAAGCACCTGTCGTGAGATTTTTGCAATGTCTGACTCGGGCCCTACTTTCAGAAGGTCCAATTCTCCTGACTTCAAAACAGGAGTAAAGTGGATTACAAAACCACTTTCATCAGCAACACCCTATCCGCCATCTATTGTTGGTCGGTAGACAACTACCTAATACGGTTCTGCAACCGAACAGCTAAACAATAGCGCGGAGAATTTAAAGATAATTTGCAAGCTTAGACCAGCTCCGTGTGCATCTATTAATTTACTTGCTCCTGTGGAGCAGGTTATATTGGTCACACGATTCGGTGCCTATCCAAAAGAATAAGGGAACAACCTCCGGCATGACTGAGAAAGGGAAGTTAAGCGCACTAGGAGTGCTATTCTCGCACACCTTGTTGATTCCGGGCATCATGTGGACCCAAACGAGGCCTCCCGTGTGATTTTTAAGGTCTCACCAAACTGCCCCAAAGCACTGGGATCAGCGTCTGCTAGCAGAAGCGACCGCCATCAGGTTGAGGAAGCCAGTGTTGTGCGCAAAAAACGAACAAGCTCCGCTCTTAGAATGGCCAAAGACCGCTTAACTACGTGCCCTTCTCTGTGGTCCCTCTCATCTCTTCCCTTGCCCCCTCAAATGGCTCCAACGAACCCTCACTACCCCCCGCTATATGAAACGAATCACTTGTGTGACAAGACAAACATTATTGATCGCATGATTTAGCTTGTACCTTGTTCCTATATACAGGTACTAGGGCGATGCTAATTTATCGAAAGCACACGTATGCTCGCCAACAGGTCTTCTGAGTAGCATAGTCTGCAGTTCTACCTCGTAGTCGGTTTAGCTTTTTATACAGCGTTCACACAAGCTGTTGAATATTCCCGGTGACAACCCCCAGGATGTGACCTTGTTACTTGTTACTCACCTCTTGCTGACCTAGGCCACGACCATATGATGCTAGTCTTACTGGTGATTCATTGCTTATAAACTAAAATGGACGCATGAATCACTTTTGATCAATGGCTGAACGCAGGTTGGCTCTCTCGGTTAAGGTTTTTAAATCAAATCAAACTTGTGGTTGTTTAGCAAGTGCATGGTGCCTTGACTGACACCGTTTCTGTGTGCCAATCCTTTAAAACTCAGAAGACATTTTATTCAATAATTCCTCTTTTCATACGTGTTAACATCCTCGAACTTCAGAGGCTGAGCTTATAAAGACGGACTTCCTGATCTGTTTCGGTGACTTCTTCAAACAATTTACGTTTCATTATGCAGTAAAAAGCCTGTAAATATTGATTTCGTAAACAGATCTCAAAATTGAAGTCTAGAGAAAGCATTTAAATATAAAACACAGAAGTATGATGTGAACCTACCGAATGGTCGGTCACTTGCGAATCCATCGAACAGAGACTAGTGAACCAGTGCCTGGAGCACCAACACACAGCAGAGATTGCTGCCTCCACTGCCCTCACTGTTCTCGCGCATTTACTCATTGCATTGGCCTATTCGGTCACATGCGCATCCAGGACAGCGGACTTGACTGCAATGCCGACAACACCGATACACCATGCACACCCTCTGCTCCTGCCATTCTTAGCGCCCCTGCCACCCCACTACCACCGGAGACTAAGCCAAATCAGCGCACATCATCTACACTAATGCATAGAAAACACCTCACAGTCATCATAATGTACCTGATAAAATCACGGTTTCCTAGAAACCGTGACTGGGAAGTCTGCGAATCTGACGCTTCCACCAGACCACGCCGTCGGTCCAGTGTATGTGCTGTGTGTGTCGAGTAGCTGACCAGTGGACTGGGAGTCAGACGGCGATGGCTCCTCCATATCGCCTGATCTAGTGAAACCTGGAATGTGCGTTATGGTGGCCAGGTCGTGCTATGGCGCGCGAAGACGGGTACGCCGACCCGTCAGCCAATGCGCCCACTCTCAAATCAGACAACTGACTGACTCGGATGGTGGTCTGAATGTGGGGGTTGAAAAGAGAGTGAGGTCGAGAGCTCAGCGTATTTTCCTCACTATAAACAATCTGACGCGCTTAAAACTATCACGTTGCGCTAAAAGCCGTGGCTTGGAAGGTTGCCAACTGACGGGATAACTCGGACCGCGTGGTCAGCCCAATGTGTGTTTTGTGTGGGTGGCTGACTGGCGGACTGAGAGTCAGGTTGCAATGGCTCCTTCTTAATGTGGTCTTTATGGCACTCCCACTCCGTGGGATCCGAGCCAGGTGTGGTGGTACACCCAGGGGCGGCTCCGGCCGCGCCAGCCACCTGTGACATCTCCAATCTCTGGTCTTCTTGACTCTGTCTTGACACCGGGTTCAGGTGGGGAGGAGGATGAGAGTGCGGTAGCTGCAGCGCAAGTCTACTATCACTTTAAACTAATTCAGGCGCAAGTCATCGTCTCTGAACCACCCTTCCGTGGAGCATACGGTCGACCTCGTTAAAATCGACGGTCGAACTGTCATCTAACCCACACACCCACCTGAGACCAGTGTCCAGATAGATCAAAATGTACTCTTTTTAGCTTGATAAACAAACTTGGAAAAAAAGATGGTTTCAGTTGTGATGGTTCTACCTGATCCAAGGGTGGACAGCATTTGGTTAGGTATACAAACGAAGAAAAAATAGGAACGACAATGGCTATTTTAATATCGATAACCGTGAAACGGCGAGTTTTGGGAGACAGTTACGAGGAAACTGTGGTCTCTAGAACAATCTTGTGGATTCGCACTCGAAACCAACCGTAGAGACCGTCGCAGTTTAGCTTAATAAGGGCAAAGAGAAGGCTGTATTTATAGGATGTAGTTACGAAGCCACCACATGCTAACATTATTATCAGCCCCGCCTTCATCGCTGATGAGTCTTATCGGAGACGGTGATGGCTTGTTAGATAGGCGCATCGTTACCGTAGCGGCTGTGCGCAAGCGGACTGCCTGTGTTGCTAATTATTTTTCCTAGGCAATATCAAAGTACAGAATATTGAGGTGGAAGATCAGTAACCCTCCCAATCGCGTGGTTTGTCATATCTAGGGTGAATTTTGACCTCAGCAAACTTTAAGATGCGACCGGCTTCCGCCGAATGACCCGAGAGCTTGGAGCTAGGGTAACCTTTAGATAAATATTGCCGGAAAAGTCAAGGGAGACTGGAATGGCCATTTCTGGCTTATTAGCCATCATCAGCCAGTCATAGCCAACCCCAACTGGTGCACCACCCGAGGATGGATCCAGAGACCCTTTGATCAGAAGGCCAACGCTCTAACCGTTGTGGTCCATGGTGGTGTAAATGAAGTGACATTCAATGAAAGCATTTTAGGTCCTTGCTGAAACCTCCTGCCAAACTCTTCGAAGCCAGCTGCTAACTGCGACATGACATCCAGATTTTAAGATACGCAGTTCTTCGGGGAAGCGTTAAAAGTGGTATCCACGCTTTAAACTGCTTTTTTTAAAAAAGCAATCATCTAAAATTAACAGCTATAATTCAAGATCATGCGTTGATTTTTGATTCCCCACGCCATTCATCAACAGGAACCTGTAGGAAACTAAGTGGCTTGTGTGAATCTTGTAACTGATCGTAGTGGTGTTTTCGAAATTGAATGTTCTAGCTATCAAGCCGAGCTTTTCGATGTACTACTAGTACTGCGCTTGTCAAACAGGGCAGATATTAGAGGAGCGATTAGACGCCAACTCCATGCCTCCTCCGTTATTAAGCCCACAGGTCGATCAACCCAGACTGGAGATCATGTCGGTCAGGGCATAGAAATATGTGCTAGACTAACGCGTGTGGTCATGGCAGTAGTTCAAGAGCTGTGGCAACATCACAACGCCGTGACTCTGCTCACATGTCTTATGAACAGTAAACGTCTCGGTCGCCGGATAGCCGTGGGCGCAAACAGTCTTTCGCAGACAAGGTATGTGCTCATCAAGAATCAGTTGGCTTCAAATCGAAAATCAGGTTGATTCTTACCTATTGTGACTATGTATAGACACTTTTATTTCAAAGTGCAGTAAATTTGGCAAGTATAGGTACAGAATAAGGATAAAGGCGCTGTGTAGAACTAAATGTTTGTTGCTTTGCTGGTGCGTTAAATAAAAGCCATGTTAAATAAATGCCTGCAGATGCATTATCTGGCTAAGGGGGCAACAGAAAAAACGCAGAAAGTTGTTTAACGATTGTATTATATGCGGCATGTGTTCCATGAAACATCGTTTGCTTATCATCAGAGTAAATATATATAATTTCGAAAACCGCAGTTAACGCTAAATTAACTTAGATGCTCTAGCATAAATGCAAATTCATTAAGTCTATTTAACTTCTATTTGTTGCAATTAAGGGGTAAACATATTTGTGCATTCAAGGAAAAACACCTTTGGTTTGATGTTCTTCATGCAAATACTTTGATCATAGAAGGCTGGATAATACAGCTATAAATTTAAAAAAAATTATAATCAACGCTACGGTATTAAAATCCCTAAAACCTAACTGTGTTTCCTGATAATTCATAAGACTGGTGTGGTGGTTCACGACAAAACCGAAAAATTGGTGGAATAGAGCACGATGGTCCAAGGTCTCTCAAATTCACTCGTTAAGTCAGTTTCAGTAGTTAATTGGTCTTGTTAACCACAATATCACAGTACAGAAAATTGAGGTGGAAGATCAGCAACCGTCATAATTGCCAGCGGATGGAGAACGATGACTCCAGCATCTGGCGTGTTTTTCATCTCTATGGCAAAATTTGGCCTCGGCAAACTTTAAGGTGTGACCGGCTTCCGCCGAATGACCCGCTCGCTGGTAGCTATGGTCATTACTAGAGGAATATTGCTGGCAAAGACAAGGGAGACTGGAATGGCCATTTCTGGCTTATTGGCCATCATCAGCCAGTCATAGCCAACCCCAGATGGTGCACCACCCAAGGATGGATCCAGCAACCCTTTGATAAGATGTCCAACGCTTTAACCATTGAGCCACGGGCTCGTTTTCTTGCTGATTTAGATCGGGAATATTGACTGCATGCGTTGATTAATGCTCATCGATCCAGAACGGAACTCACTCGACCCGCTCTGTCTTGAGGCTTACTCTGGGCGGGCTTTTGAAATTGAGCCGCCATCTTTTCTGCTCTCCATCCACGTGTGAATCCTCTTATATGTACCTCAATTGGCCTAATTCACCCATTATATACTTGAATTTTAACACTTTTTGGTTTTTTTCGAAATACAAAAAATGAGGTCATCAGCGCACGCCGCTGGCACTATTTTGAAGCAAGTCCAAATTAATCAATATTTTGAGACACATTCAAAGACGATACTTCACGGTCAATGGAGGACCTTTTTTGCTGAAATTTTGTGGAATTTTACTTTCAAAATAAATCTTAGCTCTCTCTCTCTGGCTGTGCGTTAATTGGCTGACCAGTGGATGACGAAGGCTCCTTCTTACATCCCTGGTTTTTAAAAGGGTCAGGTCGTGTTGTGGCGTGCAATGACGGGTTCGCCGACCCTGTCAGCCAACGCGCTAACTCCGATATCAGACACCTGACTAACTTGGGTGGTGGCCTGATTCTGGCGGTGGGGAAGGTAGTAAAATTGACGACTAAACACATTTTCTTCACTTTAAGCAATATGACTCACTTCAAAATATCACAATGCGCTAAAAACCATGGATTGGAATATTGTCAACCTACAGGATAACTTGGACCGCGTGGTCAGTCCAGTGCATGTGTTTGTGCGCAATGGACGACTGGTGGACTGACAGTCAGGCTGCTCTGGCTCCTCCTTTATGTAAAGTTTAATGCATCCCCACTCAGCTGGGATTCAAGCCACCAATTCCTTTGTGTTTTGTGTTCTTGATTGTTCTGAACCTTATATTAGGGAGAAAACAGGACGATAGAAAGCAGTTTACAGCCTATTAGCTATACTTGTCTCTCAGCAAAACGATGGAAGTCCTGGTAAAGAGGGCTATAGAAACATTTTTTTACGAAATCATATTACAGGGGACATTCCTGTCTGGTCTGGACCAGGGATTAAGAAGGGGGCTTTGAGGTCAAATTCTGTAAAGCATTCAATACTGTCATACACCAACAGCGCCTGCATAAACTGAACGCCTCAGCTGCATAAAGGAGTTTTGGTTTGGTCGAAAATAGCGTGGCTGTATCGGAGAGGACATGGCAGACTAAATTAATTTGACTAGTGGTGGGACCCAAGTCTCAGTTCACGGACACTTATTCTGCATCCTTTATATTAATGAGAGCCTCGGCTGTGGTAAAAAAAGGGCTGAATGACAAGAAAGACCTTAAAATACTCTGCACCGATGGCAAACGTGGTCCAAGAAATGAATGTTCGATTTCAATATGCAGACGTGTGCCATCGATGTACAGTTGAGTCTATGACAATCAGCGTCTTCTTAATAGCCACATAATCCCATTCTAGTTTAGCAGGTAGTACTATACTCTAATCAGTAGCACCAGTGAAAAATTCAGAAATATCTTTTTGCTGATATTTCCATTCGATCCCGTAATCCCATCTCCCAACTTCGTTTCAGCAACTGTAATACGCTTGCGTACTGTGATAGCGAGCGTATATCGATCCCGTATTTATGTAACCAACTGGATCCTTATTTAGTAGTTTAAAGACACAACGCTCTGACCGGTTGCAGTGCCTCAAAACAAAATAACGTTTGATTGGGGCTCATTCCATTGGCACCTGAAGTTTTACTAAGGTTTCAGCATGTGTCCATTTAATCTTGGGTGGTAGGCTCAATGGGGAGTTTGATACGTCGACAAAATAGGAGTGTGACTCCGAGACCACCTTTCCCGATTCTTCTATACAATCACTTATGTCTGGCATATGTACCGATGTTTACAAGAATGATTGTGTAAAGAATAATATTGAGCACTAGTTGACCCACTGTTGGTTTTAGACTTAATAGTCCCTTATCTTGCCGATGAAATATGTCACTATGAGCAGATACCGTGTATGAAAAAGCCTATGTGCGCACTCGGTTAGAAAGCAACCGAGATGTGCACTATTCACAGGGCCTCTGAGCAAATTTACGGCTGTTCGCTGCTGCTTAACCGGTGGCCTGACTTCACGCGTCAGTCAAGCGTACATTTGTATGTACTCACCAGCCAAGTCTCAAGTATAGGTTGATTAATTTTTGGGATTTCTAGAAGATGAGACATGTAAAGGGAGTGTAGTCGCTGCTCTAATATCCGTTTTGCTAAAAAAAGTTCATTTCCAAATGCATTTGCATTTGTAAAAAACGGGATTCATGGTAATATACGGAAATGTTTCAGAGATCTATGAAATGACTGCTTTATTCAATAATATTTTTTGTATTTATAGCCTGTGGTGAATAATATGTACGCTCAGGCGTTAGATGCGTAGCATCAGTAACAACGTCCAGACCCTGTGTTTATACATTGTCCATAGTCCGTGAAATATTTCCTTCTAAAGTGATTTGCTTAAATGATGGGCAAACTATAAAAAATTATTTTCTGAACCTCGACCGGGACGTCGTTGTTAATAACTTTTGAAATTTAGTTGGTAAGGACCTGTGAGATACTTCTGAATCAAAATGGCCAAGCATGCAGCTACGGTGAGGAGCTATCAATTCCTGGCTCATTTGACGAGGCCCAAGCAAACCTTCAAGCTTGACAAGGCCTTATTTAATGACCTCCCTCACAATGACTTCCCGCCTCCGTATTCAGTGCTCTAATTTTGCTTAGCCACCCAGCGATGGAAATGAAATGACGGCTTTATTCATTAATATTTTTCGTGTTAATAGCCTGTGCTTAATAATGTGTACACTAAGGCTTTAGGTGCACAGCATCAGTAACAACGTCCAGACCCTGTGTTGATACATTGTCCATAGTCCATGAAATATTTCCTTCTAAAGTGATTTGCTCGTATGATGGGCAAACAATAAACAATAACTTCCTGAACCTCGACCGGGACGTGGTTGTTTATCACTTATGAAGATCAGCTGGGTAGGACCTGGGAGATACTTCTGGATCCAAATGGCCCAGCATGAAGCTGCGGTGAGGAGCTATCAGCTCCTAGCTTATTTACCGAGACCCAGTTAAACCGTCAAGCTTGACGATGCCGCATTTAATGACATCCCGCCTCCGTATTCGGTCCTCTAACTTTTGCTAAGCCACGCCGGGATGTAACCGCGACCAAAAGCTAGGATGCCATTGAGTTAAATGACTTGGTGACCGTCATGCCATGAATCATTCACGGTGAGTCTACAATGATCATTGACGACTCCAGCGCTGACGAACTAGTCATCCTTCTATCCGATTCGACTCCAACATCCTGAATATGGGCGCTGCTTAGTATGTGAGCATGATAAATATGCCCTTAAAAACTGCGTTCTAGTCCCATTTATCTTGCCTGCGACGATCTCTGAGATTGAGTTTGTGTTAGAATCCTATGTGTCGGGCAAATAAACCTCTTGTTTTAGTGATCGCAGATTCTCTTAACAGCTTCCGGATACTCGGCTTTTCGCCCTTGTCCATATTAATGATACTAACCGTATCCGATTTCCTTTCTATTTTCTTCCTTACTCATCCTAACTGAATGCTGTTCGTCCTTGTTTCATGAGGACCCAACACAACTAAAACCCTTTTTTCTCCAAGGTTTTCAATCAAGCCAAACAGAGTATATAGAGTTTTATGAAGGAAACGTCGACTGTTTTACTTAGCGAGGGCTTCAACAGCTGGTTTCCAACAAACACTTTAGCTATGTTTTTCTGCGGTTCAAGCCGTTCAATTTTTCCCCATTAACATTTTAAAAAGTTATCGCTCTGTACTTGGTTGCTGGCATTCCGGAGCATGAGGTCATACTTTCATGTGTCTAAGCGCTTCCATCGTCCTTAGAAATAACAGTTATGGGAATTCTCTGGAAATAACGCCAGATTGTAGGCCATTTGATGGCGCAGCGCTGATTGTGGTTTTTCAACCACCTAGTCCGGATGGAGAAACTTTTAGCTAAACTCCTCGGGTCAAAAGTACGGCAATTAAGTCGTCTTCAGAGAGTGCTCTCTCACATACGGAGGGGTACAGACTCATGGCATAATCTCAGCCATCCGACAGAAGCTAGATTTTTGACAGTTTGTTTGTTATAACAACGCCCACTCAGTGTGACTTCTTTCATAGTAGTCTCTGTCACAGGTTCTTCTTACCTGCGTCCTGGGATTCTTCTTTTCGTTGGTATCGCCATTACTTATATCGAAGGTATCCATTCGCCCTTCTCTATCTTTATTCGTTACCGCTCCGAACTAAATGCTGTTAACTTTCAGTTCTTTGCTCAGTTTTTACCTCACACAAAGCATTTTACATCTTCGTCTATAAAGCAAATGCTAACTGGTATAATAAGCAAAATTTTGAACATTTTTTTAAAATAAATTTTATTACTTCCGTCGTCTCATAAAACACAAATCATAGGAGGTCTGTAGATATAAATCTGGGTTTAACTTCGTTTAATGGCGTAGTGCTGAGTATGGTTTTTCAACAACCTATTCAATATGACAAATCTGTTGTTTAAACTTTCCGAGGCCAAATAACCTGACTTTTTTCGAGCCTTCACTGAGTGGTACATCACTTACCGATAGGAACCGAACTCAAATCAGGGTCTTAGTCCACATCCAGAAATCATATATTTGATGACGTGTCTGTTACAACTGCAAAAAGACAGTGTTGCTGGTAGGTAATGTAGCCTGTGGTTTTTGCCCATGGCCCTTACGAAAAGTAGACGGTCATGAGTAATGGAGTCGCTTGTTTCGACAGCTATCGGCTGTTTCACGCTCTCTCTGTCTCCACAATTCTATTGAAAGTTGAGCATATTCAGGGATTTAATTTACCACAGCAGATATGTGTCTATTTTTCGTAATCACAACCAACTCGAATACTTGTCAGATTACGCTAGTAAACTGCTGGAATACAGCGGGACTTTAAAAATAATAATAAGAAATGATTCTTAATTGGGATAACTAAGAATTGCGTTTTCTAAAATTGCGAAAGTGGGGTCATCTTCCTTTCTTCCTGCTTTGGATGTATGGGGTAAATATGTAAACTTATAGAATTAAAATATTTGAAAAAATAACACCATCACGATGATTTTTTTGCGAACGTACAAAGTTGCCTAGATTTTGCACACGCTAAATGCGTCAAATAAAACCTGAATCTATCGTTTTGTTGAGGATGTATGCTTAAGCATATAAGCTAGCTCACCGCGATGTGTAGTTTTTGAGATAAAATGCGAGGACAGGAAAAAACTTTGCTCGGCGGTACAACATTAGATGACATATGATGGGAGCAATATGGCATTGCGTATTCATTGTGAGATAGCTAAAACTTCCGGAAAACAGGATTTTATCATAAATTGGTGCTTCTGTCTGATCCAGCCAATCCCTCAAATCAACAGCCTCTGTCTGATGTCCGACCAATCTCAGCTTTGTTAACCAGTTAATCAAATAGAAGGCTGACGCGGGCTTGTCCTCAACCAAGAAACTCGAAAAACAACCCAGCCTCCAGCGTGAGTGAGTCTCCTGTACGGCCGTCAACCTTTATAAACATATTCATCCACGTTTCTGAAGAAAATATAATTCGCGACCTAATGACAGCTAAGCTTCCCTCTTCGAACTCATGACTTGACTACAAGTGGCTAAGATCGGTTCATGGCTTATTATCCACCACAGTGTTACCAATGCTGATGCTCGTGAGGGAGGCAGTCTGGTAACACTTGGAGTTACCGGTCTTACAACATTGTCAAAGTTCTTTGGAACACATTATCGTTTAGGGTGTAAAGGTTTGAATCGGGTTACTAAGGTCATGATAGGCCAGTGAGAGATGTGCAAAGAGATGGCCATCTGCAAAATGGACTTATCCTTGGGGATTTTCGAGGGAGTGACATTAACTCCTCAACAGACGAAAAGAACAGAGGAGGAGATACGAATGTCTTACTAGAACACAGGACAGACAGCATGCAAGAAGGAGAATACTGTTAGTGATTCATCTCTTGGAGGGGAAAACCGGTAAGGCGATTAAGTGGGACTGAATGGGTTGTTCTCTATGCGGGATGGAGACAGGTGGTAGGTGGTTCAGCTGTGGTTCACCGTGTCTGAGAGGGATGGGGATGGTGAAACAGATCGGTTTTAAATGATCAAGCATGATAAGTAGCTATTACTAGGGCTGGGCATTGTTCACTGTGTCATGAACACGTCTTTTAACACAGTGAGACGTAACAGCTCTCTGTAGAATTTAAATGATCCTGCGTCAAGCCTTCTCACACACCAATTGTCTTTCTGTCATTGTCATGTCGCGCCAAGCGGTCTGATGGGATATTTCGTCTGAAAATGGGTTGGTGTCACCAAATTGAAAATGCATGAGCATAATTCGATTTACGGAGCAAAGTGAATAGAAATTATTTATAATAATGGTTGTAATATCAATTATAATTCTTATACTTCATATGATTCATATATTTCTATATACTTCATGGATATCACAATGCTGGCTTGTAAACGAACTTATTTTTGGCCACATGAAAAGTCAGCACACTTCTACGCATTTTTCCTATTACTTTATATGCCTTAAGAATTTCAAATATATTTTATCAAAATTTCTTTTGAAAACTATTCTTTCTTGTACCGGTTCGTGCAAAATTACGTCTCCTTCAAATTTTAATTTAGAAAAATGAATCGAGTTCGGTTTTTAAAGCATTAATAACTATGGGAGTTTTTAGGACAATGAAAGGTCCATTCATAAAGAGCCTATCGCTCAACTTTATAATGCTATAAGTCATAAATAACACAGGGGCAACATCCACCGCCAAAATTTATCAGCCCTATATGATGTCTAAAAATGTATTAATTTCCTCATATGATAAATATACAGCATCCACCACGTGCTCCTCGTTGTACCTCTGCTCGTGTCTTGGCACTTGCTCACGAGAACTTGAAGTTAAACAAACTGCGTCATTTTACTGATTGGCTGCAGGCGACAGAGGACATTGCCCTTAGGTCAGTGAAGCTCAACGTGGGCTCACACAACTTCCCTAAAGAGACAGCTAGTGGCAACTATTTGTGAGACCTACGTGTAAGCTCTTTAGCTTGTCCAAACTAATCATTCTTGGCTAACTTCTGATTGGGGAAACAGTCGTGTTGTCGACTTGACTCGACTTGTGCTGGTACCCAGCGCAAGGATGTCGCGGGGCAACAATCCTGACCCCGCAGCTCGCAAAACGTATGTATTTTGTCGTAGCGTAGCTCGCCGTAGTCCAAACGGAAAAATTCCAGTTGGTTGTACTGGTCAAGCATCCTCTTAGGTGTGTCCAGGTGTGGAGACAGTCTGCCGTCCGCAGGCATAGCATTCCATGTCTTAAGTCCTCTGTTTGGGAGGAAAAACCGCCTTGCATCGAGTCTTGGCAGAGTCAAACGTGTTTGGCGAGGATTTCGTCTCGGGCTAGTGGTGGTACCCAGTGCAAGGAGGTCGCAGCGCAGTTCTCTGTATTCCAAACGGAAAAAGTCGAGTTTACCTTGGCTTCGAACAACTTTGGTTGCACGTAGTTGGACTTTTTCATGGCTACTGTGGTCTTGACAGTCTACTGTCTACAGGCTTGAATGACAAATCCTAATTATAGTCTCATGAACATCTCGAAGATACTCCTATAGGCCACTGAACAAAGATGACGTCACTCTCTTTGCTTGTTTGTTTTAAATGCAATCCTAAGACGACAATATAATAGACTTCATTACAGTGTTGCATATGCAAACAAAAGAAGAAACAACCTCTTCGGTCCCGAGGTCTGACGATTGCTCCCCTTACGTCAAAAATGTATCGGAGATCATCAGCAGCCTTCACATTTATCAGCCAATTGTATCTAACCCCGGGGATCGTAACCACTGTGCCTCTGTGCGGGAACTGGTGGGGCTCAAGATTGACCTCGAAGGCACAGCGAGACGACAATGTCCAGTAGCACGATCGGTGAGCACCTCACAACCACTGGGTTGTTAGCCCGCAATTCTTCAAGCGAATAGATTTTTCCACCCGTACATGGAGGCTGTGCCGAATGAGTGTTTAACGCATAGCCAGCTAGGATTACTGCTTTTACCTCCCAAATGTTTCCTGATATGAAGGGCTAGGTATTCAGCAGCCTTCTTAGAAAATGGTGCAGATTAATAAGTAGAGGATTTTAGCAGATTTAAATATGTTTTGACTCACTTGTGAAAATCTTGGCAGCCTCGGTGGGATTCGAACCCACACCAACAAGGGGAAGGTTTTAGTACAGCCAACAGTCTAACCAACTGAGCTATCAGGCCCTACCGGGAGCCGTGAGTTTATCGCACTTAGGTCAAGTTACCCGCACAGCCTACTGTAACGTATGGAATCCACCAATTCTGATACCGTAAGCTTACAGCCCAAGCAGGATTTCCTAAGCGATCCATCTAGAATCCACCAGATGACTACCATGCAAAACGAATAAGTTTTTGATTTCACGGACCAAATCCATGTGCAATTCGTCTTACTAAAGGTGGTATGCATATCCTCGATCGAAAGGGATATGTGATGCTGTATCTCGCCTACCGAAAATTCGGATAAGACCTGTATTGTCCAGTCCAGAAATAATTTGCTCATCTGCTGCATCTTGCACCGGAAAATTCATGGTTACTCCTGGTCTAAAAAAGTAAGCAGAGCGTGCATGAAGGAAGTCAGGCCCTTCGGGATAATAGGGCTCAACTCAAAATAGAAGCTAGAGCGTTGGCTGTACTAAAGCCTTACTCTTCTTGGCATTTGTTCAAAACTCACCAAGGCCGCCAATTTTCACAATTG
The DNA here is from genome assembly GCA_017591395.1 of Schistocephalus solidus. NCBI lineage: Eukaryota > Metazoa > Platyhelminthes > Cestoda > Diphyllobothriidea > Diphyllobothriidae > Schistocephalus > Schistocephalus solidus. Next base: position 96,792 of record WEDG01000811.1, on the reverse strand, counting down.
AGTCAAAGGAATTACTATATTATTGTAAGTAGAAACAATTGCGCATATGAAAACATCATTTGGTTGTTGCGTCGGAACGCGGGTTAAAACAATCCAATAGTAAGTGACGCTCAAGAAGAATCAATCGAAACAGAAGTATGTGCGTATATAACTGAGCGATTATTGTTGGGTAATTTACAAGTTTACGATGGCCTCGGCTCTGTGTTATAAAATTCTTCTGGGAGTTGTCTGCGTTTTCTATTTGGTAGGTTCACGTCGTGCTACTCTGTTTTATATTTAACTGTTTGCCTTTGACTTATATTTTTGAGTCCTATTTAAGCAAGCAAAATTAAAATGCCTGTTAAGGTATCATGAATTTCAAAACATTTGAAGAAATAACTGAAACAAATGCGTAATTATGGTTTAGTAAACCAAGCCTCCGATGTTCTTAGACGGAAATACGTACAGGAGAGGCATCACTCAATAATGTATCCTCAATCTATGATTATGAGTCCACGAATGCGATAACATGAAAGGCACAGAGAACGTTTTGGACACTGAAATCGATACTGAGGTTAGAGAATTTACTTGAAGTCATATTTCAGTCTGAATTTGAAATTCTAGTCCTTGGGAAGGACTGCTGACAAGGATCTTGAAAACAAAATGCTTATCCATGAATTATTTTTCATCATCAGACAGTTGTGTTCTCGTCCAGCAAGACTTGAAAGTTTGACCCTGTCTGTTGATCACGCTGCACTTAAATCCGTGGCAATTTAAACAAATGGCCACGTCCTGGGAATTTGTAGCGCGGACATTTAACATTCTTCATGAGCGCTGGGCATCAAGCTACCCCGACTGGAGGACAGAAATCGGGATTATGTTATTGCTAAACGGTTCAGGTTAAGTATCCTAGTCGGTGGTCATGTAGTGACCAGACATTACTAGCAGAAAGGGGTTGAAGACGAAATGGATTTTTACTCGAGCATTCGATAGCAGGCTGTTTGATCTAACGAGCATTTACGTTTTTATATTTTAAAATACTCTCAAAATGTGTTTCTATTTGATTTTTTGATGTATACGACCCAAATCAACAGGCCTCCGTTTTCTGGTAGACTCAACATTAAGTCCATTTAAATGCTTAGGATGTAAGCTATTTTGATACCCTAAAAAGTTTTAAACCCTTATTCTAAACAGACGTTGATACACATCAGGTTGCAGTAATCAGACTGGTACGCAGCCAACTACCCCTTTCGACATAACAAAACTGTCAGTTATTAACCAAAAACATATAATTTGTAAATATTACTGCAACCTCATATTCTTTAGGCCATTGGGATTGCAGGCATTGTCATAGGCAGCCAAACTGGAGACACAGCCTCCGAATTCGGCCTCTCCAACTCCTGTCGGTGCAGTTAAATCCATGGCAATTTAAACAACAATGCCACGGCCTGAGAATTATTAGAGCTAACACTGAAAATGTTTCATGAGCGCTAGGCAAATATTTATCCTGACCGGAGATCAGAACTCGGGATTATGTTATTGCTAAACGGTTCGGGTTAAGTATCCGAGTTGGTAGTCGTGTATCGAGAAGAAACTGCTGGTGGAAAGGCGTTGAAGATCAAATGGTTTTGTGCTCAACTCAATGCCCCCACCATTCGATGGCAGGCTGTTTGAACTAAGGAGTACTGTAGGACAGAGGATAAGGCCCAAACCATGTGACATTTGCGTTTCTACATTTTAAAAAGGTAAAAAAAAACCGTTGCCATTTGTTTTTTAAAGTATATGACTCAACTTAACAGGACTCCATTTTCTGGTTATCTTGAAGTTTAATATATTTTACTGCTAAAAAATCTAGGCTGCTCGGATACCCTAAAACAGTTCTAAATCCTTATTCTTAACAGACGTTGATACATATTAGGTAGTATTAATCAGAACGGTACGCAGCCAAATAACTCTTTCGACATAAACTAAACTTTCAATTATTTGCCTCAAACATATGACTTGTAAATATTACTGTGAATTGATATTCTTTAGGCCATTGGGATCACAGGCATTGTTCTCGGCAGCCAACATAGCGAGCTAATGTCCCAATTTAACAACAATTCCGCATTTAATGTACAACGCATGCTCATTGGCATTGGCGTGGTGCTTGTTTTATTGGCTATCTTACCTGCGATCGGCCTTATTTGCGGAAATCGACATTTAGTTTACCTGGTACGTCCGCATACCCTCTTTCCATGTACTTTTACCCAACATACAGTTTTTAGGCCTTTCTATCGTGACCGGCATTGTGCACCTTGGACTTGGCAGTTATATTCTGGTCGTTAAAAGTCGCGTAAGACTGTCTAGCCACTTGATTAAAAATCACTACGCAGATGAATGAAATTGTGGGCTCTCCTGCCTTGGACAACGTGCGTCTCGATCAGTCTGTTATGGACGCACTACAGAGTATGGTAAGTAAATTATATTGACACAGACACTGCGTGCCCAATAGTTCGAGTGCTGTGGATTGGCTTCTACGAATTATTACTCCTGGAGTCAATGGAGTTCATTACCAGATTCGTGCTGTCCGGAAAACGTTAATATCTGCAACAAAGCGAATGCCTACAAAAGAGTGAGTGCAATTTTTTAACCATGTCTATATATGCTTTATTGTTTTGAGCACATTTCTAAAGTGTATTTGGCTACTTTAAAGCGCACTCGGACTGTACCAAAAAGTGGCAAGTTCGAGAAAATAGTTCTCCAAAGCAAAATATCTAGCGATTTAAGCGGTTCCTTCCTTTTCTTGAGAGTGTCTTGAAATTTTTATTGAAGGAGCAGGGGGACTTGCTTTAATTTCAAAGTTATACTAGAGTTTTTAACTTAGTCAATGAAGGGTGGTAATGATTTGGTTTCCTCATTGAGGAAAACAGTTCTTGTAAGAATGTGCACATAAGATGCGCGAGTTATTCTGTCCCAGTGGGCAAACCTTAAGTTTAAGTTGTCCAGCTATAGTGAAAGGCAATTTCGCTTTATATTATGTTCTATGTTTTTGAATTTAGGGATGCTATGGTGCAATGATGGAGAACATTAATCCGCTTTTTAATGGACTGGGCGGGTTCCTCATTGGACTATTCTTCATTCAGATACTCCTTGGTTTTCTGCTTTTCACAACGTCTCCATCTTCGGATGGAAAGGCAGAATTTAAGTTGGATTCACCAGTCGTATGGAAGACCTAATGTATTGCTGTTTAATCAATGATTTAAGTGAATAAATATGGATTCGAACGTTGTGTATTTCTTGCATTATACAGGGTGTCCACACGTGACTTACACAACATCGTGTAGAGTAGACTCGTTTGCTCTCAGTTACGATTAAATACTATAATTTCTGCACAGGAGCGAAGGCAACGAAAACCCAAATTGACACGGCGGCCGTTCTTCCTTTCTCTGCCAAATTGCCAAAATAAAAAAACATCATCTTGATAGCGAAAAATAAGAACGTGCCCTGAAATTATTGTTCGCTGCTTGGAAGTGACAATTGGGAAACGCAGGACGCTCGATGTGCTTACGGGCTTGTACATACTGAGTTACGAATAAAGGTTGAAAATATACCCACCTACCGAAGGAGGAAGGTGTTTGCGTAGAAACGCGCAAATTCGTCGCCGGAAAAGCTGCCTGGCTGATGACGGTTTATTAGCTGGAAGTGGCCATCTATCTTGATCAAAACAGACAAGGAACAGAGTCTTAATCTCAACGATTAAGGCGTAGTACAATAGATAACGGAACCCATTAAATGTCATGGTCGACATTTAAGTGAAATATTTAGCGTACAGTGGGTCTCGTTATTTTGGTCCGTGGAGTGGATTCTGTTAAAGAAAAATGCATTTTAAATCCTGTATATTGCAGGAAATCGGCAAGATTTAGTTGCCATTTCGCAGGTTTGTGGCTCAGGTGCTGCAGGTCCTGGAACTACTGACTTGTGACGGTCATCAAGCCAGAAATGGCCTTTAAGACCCCCTTTTCTTTGTGGTAATTTTATACTGCCTATATTACTAGTCATTGTGCACCTCTTGGTAAAAATAGCGATTGAGCCCTAGATCACAATGAAACGCGAATGTCCTATAACGGAATCTGTGAGTACCCAAATACCCTTGCTACAAATATATTAACCAATGTTTAAACATCTGTTAATAACTAATAAAAGTAACTTATATACGTGATGTTTGTTTTGAGGCAATCATCCCATAAATTTTGCAGATGAAAGCCACCAAAATGAGCACATCCAGTGTGTGCAGAAGATTAGTTCGGGAAATGACAATCATGCGATCGACAAGTACAGTTTACAGGAAGTATCTCGGCAGAAGTACGATCCTGTGCTTTTGCTGCTACTACTGGTACTGTGGCCTCTGTCTTAGTAGCCTGGTAGGTAACTGGTCAGTGTCTATTGCTAATACTCCGGGTTCTAACTAACAAGGTATCGAGCTCATCGTCCAATGGTTAGAGGGTAGGACGTCTAAGTAACACGGTGCACGTTCGAACATCAGGGGTTGCAAATTCTGCGGTTGAATATGGCTGGTGATTGCTATCAAGCCAGAAATAACCTATCAGCCTCCGTTGTTTTTGTGGTACTTTTATACTGCCCATAGTACTAGTCATTGTATGTCTGCTGGTGGAACACGAGATTGAAATCTTAGGCACCACAGAACAGGTATGCCCGTAACGCGATCTGTGAATACCCAATTACCATTTTTACTATATCTGTATAAGAAGTTAATACTTTTTTAAAGTGGTGAAGGGATAACTTGTCGTTAAGTGCTTGTGACATGGCATTTACCGTCAACCGCTGTAGTGTAAAGTACAGTTGAATCTGTGAGTAGTACTGTCTTCGTATCAACCACGTAATTCATAGTATATTGAAAATGCTGTAATACCAGAAGTATAATTGTATTTGACAACTGTTTAACACACTCTCATCGGCAGCGCGATGTAAAAATCAAGAAAATTATTTGTTTTATTTCGCTCAATCACGTTATCCCATCTCTAAACGTCCTTTGAGTAATTGTCACGTAAGTGCGTTATGTGATAGGGCACGTATATCGATCCAGTATTTGTTTCGTAGCCAACTGGCCTATTGCTAATCGTTTATAGGCGCAAATATAAACAGTAATTCGGGCATTCATATTGTGATGCGCTAATTATGGGCTTCGGAACCGTTTGTGACACACGACAGGGCTTGCCAAATTTGCGGTCACTGCCGTTTGGTCTCCTAGGAATTCCGCATGCATCTGTTGATAATTTCGATCAGTTTCGGTGGAAGATCGACAAGGCAACGTGTTACAGGTTGAACTCCGCTACGAGGTTAAACTTAAGTGAAACTGGCGCTACAAATAAGCCCTAGGCGGACCATAACCATTCAAGTGAGATGCCGAGTCCGAAGATAAGAGTTAAGGTGTCAGTAGCTGGAGAATTGTGTACTCCCCAGATCATTGGCTGAATAGTTTGGATGAAGTTGGCCGTCGCACAGGAGACACGCTCAGGTTTTGATGGGGCTAGACACCCGCGTATCCTGGCTGAGGACAAATGCACGTCAACCTTGGCGGTGAATAGCTGTTTTGGAAAACTGCGACTGGCCGAAGACCAGACAGAGCGTTTCAATGTCAAGCGTTATCCAGACGTGATGGAACCTCTTTGTGGGTTTCAATAATCTCATGTTGAATGTGCAATTCCTTATTTTCTATAACATGTGCCACGTATACTGTACAACCGAGCAAAGAGTCTTCTTGACCTTATATATAAATGCGAAGACCACAGAGAAAGTGGAGCGTAAATATGTTGTAGAAGAAATGTAGTCATACTTGGATTATTAAGGGATAACCACCGTTGTGCCAATGTTGTTAATTCAAGTGACTTGTTAATATAAGGCAAAACGTTTAAAGCATGACAAAACGAAGAGAGCGCACATTCAACATGAGATCCACCACACAGCATTAATGACGAAAAGTTATGCACTAATACTTGAAAAACAGCCTTGCTAAGAACACACTTGAAGTAGCTTTTTCAGGAGTCGAATTCGAGATATGTCTATGAATACTTTGTTTGCAAAACTCAAGTTTCCTCATAATCGTACTTATTTCCCATCTATTGGACTAAAATTCTAATTCACCTGCTTACATGCAGCTCCTGGCTCAGCTCTGAGTATTCTCAACTAAATTTCATTTTAAGTTAACAATCTCCAAGCCTCCTCCAGTTTGTCAAGCAGCCTCTTCAGTTATAATTACAAAAAATGACCGTAAAGTTGCTCTGGTAAACTAAGGCTCTGAGGAGCGTAAAGTTGCAAAAGATTTATGGAGCCTGAGGGGACGATGGTCAGTTGATAGCTGTCGTAACAAACGCTTCCAGTAGTCCTAGTCATGCGTCCTGAATGAGGTTGCTGAGAGCGTTCTGTATTGCATAAGAGGGTGGCCTGAGGCCACCAACTACTATGAATAGCAGTTACACTATGTGGGTGTTGTTCTAACAAACAAACTGTCCAAAAGCTAGTCTCTGTCAGATGACTTACACCACGCCAGGAGTCTGTTCCCGTCGGTATGTGAGAGAGCACTCGCCGAAGAGTCAACTAAATTCAAGTGATTTTTACCCGAAGAGTTTAAAGAACAGATTCTCCATCGTGACTAAGCTGTTGAAGAACCACAATCAGCGCTACGCCATTAAATGGCCTAGAACCTAACTTCAAAGGACGACGGAAGTGTTAACCATTGTATGTTTGGGCATTCGGTTCCAGATTAATCTTTCAGTTCCTCCGGCGTTTTTGCTTTGTTAACAATGGCACCAACTACGACAAACATCTCCAGCATTTTTCTTCCATAAAAGTGGGTTTTTCGGGCTTATGACCTAGCACTTGATGATTGTCTCCATTCTCTGTTCAACTCCAATCCGAGGGTCAGATTTATTTAGAGATTGAGACAGTAGCCCCAGGAAAGGTACGGTGGAATATGAAACCAAACATTTAAGGGAATAAGGCACGATGGTTCAAGCTCCACCCAAATGCCCTCTATATTACAGTAACACCGATGTTTGAGTCTTTTTTCAGGAAGTAATAGGTTTTGTTGCCCTATCATACAAGCCACTTAACTTAGAGGGAAATATTTCATGGAGTATGACAAGAAAACCCCACATAGGCCGAATTATTTCCATTGAAGTTGTGACTGCTGAAACGATGATAACAGTAAAGATAGAGGTGGTCATTCGAGGATTATAGTCAAGGTAAGCGAACCTTACTCCATATATAAGTGATTGTAAATTCGATCCATGGTTCTTCCATCGTAGAGTTTTTAGCAGTCTAACATTACAAGCTCGATTCATGGGGTAAGTATACTGTCAGTTGCAATAAATATTGTTCCTTAATCTCATTGGTGTGCACCATTATACCATACATACAGTGGATTTACTACCTCTTTAAATATCAATCAAAGTTATAAATATGCGAGTTTTTTTTAAAAAAGATTAATAAGGTAAGTTTGTACTGTTAATTATCATGCAGCCTAATCCCAATCCATTTCAGTTTCGACAGGATGCCGCCTTTCGAATGAGTCTGTGTCTGAACACCTGAGAAAAACTGTATCTTCTGCAAAATAATAACTGTAGAAGTGTTTTCTTGCTGATTGATTTTCAGCGACGTAGAAATGAAATATACTTTACAGACGGAATGCACGAAAATATTCTATCTTGTGAAACCGACAGGTGCCTCTTATTAAAGTGAAAAATTCAAACAAGGCGTAATTTGCTACGAATTGAGTACAATAATGAATATTTTCCTGCATGCATATTGCTGAATATATTTTAATTTTTAAGGACAACGAAACTGTATAAAAAAGATTTCCACTAATTAAATAGCCTAGTTTGGTTGAGCATAGTTTTCGCAGTCAGTCAGAAAGAACCTCGATCAAAAGTTGGATGAAATGCCTGGGGTTAGTCTGCCTGAAAATTAATACCACATCAAGAGTTAAATAATCTTCACAATTTTGGCTGACATTTAATCAGATAGCAAATATTAGGTATGCGTAACCATAGCCACTTAGTAACCCTGGCCAGTTTAGCTTGGACTGATTCCGATTGGTTGATGCTGCCTCATGAACCAAATACACAGTCCAGTCTCCATCGTCCTTGTCCCCATTTATTCTACGATGCTACGGATCATTTTTTCGAAAGCTTGCACGGACGATGAAAATTCTTAATGTCGTAACCAGATGACTAACGTATTCCAACATGTCCTTCACACATTCTGGACGGATTTCGGAAAATAGTTTGCGTGAATTTTCCATCCGTGCATTCAGATATTGTCGCTAATGCAGTGGTTTCTCCTGGAAGGTGAACCAGCAACTTAAACTTCCGATCTAAACCCTAAGGGAACGGCCTAAATTCAGCGGCCATAGCGTTTAGTTTGACGTCACTTTTCAAGGCCACTTAAAATATCATAGTTTTACTCAGATTACTGAACTTTCTTCCAACATTCCATGCGCCTCCCGTGTCGTATTCAAGCGTGGCAGCAGATATGTGAACCAATGCAGCAAAAAACGTCTGAAAGCAACGAATTCTGCTTTCAGCAGCATGTTTCTACTGAGCTCGCAATTGGTCCAATTCTGGCATTAAACAGTATTCATATATTCATTTGATGTACTTCCCTTGCATTGCCATCATGCATAATTGCAACGTCGTTTTTAATTACAGTGGCAGTTTTTCGCCATTCTTTGTGTTGTTACTGTTTGAAAAGCTGAATACTATTCAGGGAATTTGTCAAGGGAAATGGAGTGTGGATGGGATATAATCGCAAAAAATGATGTTTATCCATTCCCTGGCTAGTACTGGCCAGGCAAGTTGTTCTGGTGAGAACTCCATCCGACCTGAGGCTTGATTGGCTGGCAGTTTGTGGAAGGAATTCACGTGACTCGCCGTCGATCGCGGATCTGGACGCGCGTGACCGCGGCAGTATTCGATCTAGCAGTTTGAGCTTTTCGACTTTTGCTGTAATCTATATCCGAACTAGTCTCTGTTTCACCGACCCAAACGTGTGAGTGTGGGTGGGACATGATCGCAAAAAAATGATGTTTATCCATTCCCTGGCTAGTACTGGCCAGGCAAGTTGTTCTGGTGAGAACTCCATCCGACCTGAGGCTTCATTGGCCGGCAGCGTGTGTGAGGAAGTCACGTGACTCACCGTCGAGGAAGCCTTTGGGCCTGAAAGAACGCTTTATTCGAGCACAAGGTTGGGTTGGCTAGCCGTATGACTACTGCCTCCGTCGTCGCAAGTATCCGCTGTCGCAGGAACTTGGAGGGTCTAGCCGGCACTTTATAGATGACCCGGAAGGACTTTTTAACGTTTACCTGGTGACCGCTGTTAATCGCGTGGCCCACAATTGTACTAGAGACAGACTTTTCCATGCCTTTATTTAGGCAGGCGGAATGGTGGTCTCACATCGTTTGGATAGGCGCCTAGTTGTTTGACCAATATAACCTGCCCCACAAGAGCACAGTAAAGAGGTCTGAAAAAACAGTCTATCCTTACGTTCATGGCGAAGAAGTGGAGTGCTTAAAGAAAATACGTCTTATTTCATTGGCTGTGTACGTGCGAGCGATAATCACGTCTAAGCGACGATGTAGAAGTTCGATTGACAGCTCCCTTTGAAATGGCAGTGTGAGAAATAACTGCTTCTTCTCAGCCGTCAGTACGTCAAATTTTGGGGGCATTTCTCCATACATTTACTGATAAACCTTTATGGAAAGCTGTTTTCCCGCAGAGGGTTTCGTATAAGAGCGAGTTCGTTCTCCAGTGTATTTGGAGTACATGTTCTCGGTTGCTGAGGCAGCGGAGTAAGCTTCGTTTCTGTCTGTTGAAATTTGTGTGTTGCCCTGTCCATGTCTTCTTACAAAATACACTTCGAATTGTTCCATCAGCAATTCTATTAAGAAGGACGTCCAGAAAGAGGAGGCACCCTCCATTATCTTTTTCTAAGGTGAAGCCTGATTCACTCTATCCAGGAGGGTGCCCAAATCAAGCTTTTCGTCCGCTTTTGCAAAAATATCCTCTACATATTGAGCATATGAATAAAGGTCCCCTATAACTGGACAGATTTGTAGTTTTCCCATGAGGACGTCAGCCCGTAGTGATCCAAGAGGTGATCCCATCGCTACGCCATTGATCTGGCGGTAAACGTAAACCTCAAATCTGAATTGACCCTTTAAATGGTAGCGAAAGTGCGTTTCCTTTAGGTCTCTAACCGGTATGCCAATTGTGATGTCCTGTCGGTAAGGGTGCCTTTTAGGGCCATTTTAACATGACACGGGAATAGAAATTGTCAAAAAAACATGTGGCTGTGTGCCAACTTCCAAGGAAATTATGTTAAAAATTATGAAAGGGTTAAGGGTTAAGTTAACGATTAGCTGTAAGGTCAGAGTTGGGGTTAGGGTCATGATTAGGCTGAGGGTTAGGGTAGGACTAGGGTTAACATTAAGGCAACAGGGTCAGTGTTCAGGTTAAGAGACGGGTATATTTCCCTGAAATTTACCGTGAGTGGGCGGGGCGGTTCCTAGTCCCGTGCCTTGTTTAGTAGGCAAGGCATCCCTACCATCCGGCTGGAAGTGAGGGCCACTAACCCAAAATTTTGTTTTTCCACTTTGGACCATGCTTCGCGTTACGCGGATCGACGTTGGTGCCAGCTGTAGTACATGTAGGATCCTTCAACCTCCGCCTAAGCTCTATGTGTTCGGGACTATTATTACTACTGCCTGGAAGTAAGATCCCAGCAGGATAAACAGTCGTAATAAAGGGTCACATCTAACCTCGCGGTCAACAATCACGAAGACTGAACTCATTTTCAGCCGAGTTGTGAATATTCATCAGCAAATTATTGGTAAATGTACAGATCGATGCCGTCTGATTATTCCACGGCTGGAGCCATTTTAGGCAATAGCATAAACAAAGCAGTGTTATTCTCTAGCGTAGGCAGCCTAGTTGTTCACCTAATAGGAAAAAACGGTCATTTATCTCTAGAAAGCTGTGGGCAGCCAAGCGGCGTTTAAAAAACATATAAAAGATGTGCGTATACATGCTAAAAGGAGACCCTATCGACCTGGTGTTTGCTTTGAAATTAACCAGTCACTTGTGTTGCTGATGAGAGACACCACTATGAGCATCTGACGTGACGTGACAGTTCGACCGTCGATTTCGACGAGGTCCACCGTATGCTCCACACCAGGTGGTGCAGGGACGGTGACTTGCGCGTAAATTATTTTTTAATTGATAGTAGCCTTGCGCTGCAGCTACCGCACTCTCTCCTTCTCCCCCAGCTGAGCCCGGTGTCAAGACAGAGTCAAGAAGACCGGAGATGGGAGAGGGCGCAGGTGGCTGGTGCGACCGGAGCCGCCCCTGGGTGTACCATCACACCTGGCTCGGACCCCATGGAGTCGGAGTACCATAAAGGCCACATTAAAAAGGAGCCGTACTTTGTACTTTTTGTATATGAAAAAGACCATATGCGCACATGGAAATCGTGCGACTGAGAAGTGCAGTTGGCATAAAGCCTCTGAGCAGACTTACGGCTGTGCGCTGTTGCTGAATTACTGGCCTGACCTCATGCGTCAGTCAACTGTAAGTTTGTGTGAACGTGATCTCCAGTCTGGGTTGATCGACCTGTGGGAGTACTAGCGGAGGAGGGATTGAATCGGGCTACACCCGCTATTTTCTAGTATCTGCCGTACTTGAAAACCTCACTTTCACCTGTAAATGCGGCTGAAAAAGCATTATGCATGGTTACATGCCAAAAACATTTAACAGCACCTCAAAAGACCAAATTAACCTACTTACCCATAAGATCCTTATCCTATTTCGTGCCGTTATCTTAACTCAGCATTTCAACCAATAGCACTGCGGCGGTGCTTGCTACTATGGTAACAAAAACTTATGCAATCGGCTCAATGCCGTAAGCTAACCACACTTAATGTCTTGGTTGTTTTTCCACACCCTTCAAATATCTGGCCGCGGACATGGTCGAATCGGCATCCCGAACACTCTCACATTCGAGTCGGCGAAACAGAAACTGAGTCGGATATAGAATACAGCATAAGGGGAAAAGCTCAAAGTGATAGATCGAATACTCGATTCTAAGAAATTATTGATGTCATTTGCAATCTTTTTAAAAGCTGGTTGGCTGCTTAGAGCTTCCTGGAGACGACTAGTTGTTCTCTACCTGCTAAGCGAACAGGCAGGTTGTGAATTCTTCACACACGTAAGTAAAGCATTTCATGAAACAGTTTGGATAAGAGATGTCTTCTGTTTCTTGGACAGTCTAAAAAGCCCTTATCCATAGAACACGGATGTCTACGCGGGAACTTTAAAAATCAACTCCTGGTCTTGAATGATGGCCTGCAAAGTGGGAGGGCTGCCTTTTGAAACAGCATATTTAAGGAAGTCCACGACTGTGAACATTACCTCGAATTACAGGCGAACGTTTTACTCGATCACACCTAAAGACGGATAACATACGTTGGGTAACAGCGAATTTCTAACAATTTGGTAGGCAGCCTTAAACCTTCTGATACATTCATTTTTTGACACTTCATTTACACCGCTGCCCAAATTATTGGCACAATGTACTTTGAGCAACTTGGTCAAAGTTAACTAAGCAGCTATAAACGTAGTTAAATCTATCTATTAGCATTAATTAAAAGCTTTCTTCTTCTCTATTTCTTCCTTTTCTCTGACAAAATTGGAGTGTGACCCAGGCATCGACTTCCCCTAGGTTTCTCTACACTTACTCATGCCTGATATATTTGCCACAGTTTGAAATTTAGTCTGTTGCACGATAGTGAGAATAGGTGGGGGTTTTCTTTGAACCTAACTAACCATTAAAGGACGCCGAATAGAGCACCTGCCGTGTCTGAAAACGACTATGTGTGCACATGGAAATCGTGCGATCGGCAAGCACAGTTGACACAAGGCGTCTGCTTCGGGAAACGATCGTGCACTCGAGCTCCGGGTAAACCACTGACCTGACCACAGGCGTCAGTCAAAGGCGAGACTAGTTGACTAGGCCTACAGTCGCCGTTCTAGCACCTGCTGTGCTCCACGATCATATGCTTACAGGCACAGGCATTTTTAAAAGTTTATTACGAGGACACTCACTGAAACGTTAACCCTAAATCGAATAAGCTCAAGCACATAAAAACTCCAAACCATTTCAACCGATCCACGAGCACTATCTCATTTATTGCTGTTGTCTTAAATCTGTAATTCCAAAAATAGTACTTAAGCTGTGCTGACTAATGTGTTAACCACAGCTGATCCATCGGCTCTGTGCCGCGAGCTAGCCTCGTATAAACCTTTTCACTGTTAGTTCTATCGACTACAAAACTCTTATCTTAACACATCTGGCTTACTGGTCGATGTTCACTATGTGAACTCGGACATGGTCGATATGACATACTGAAAGATCTCACATTTAGACGATGGAACACAGGTGCCGGACATCCGAGACAGTGCGAAAGATAAGCACAGATATTTGTCTGTGACCACAAAACTGACAGCGAAGATTGACACATATGCAGCATACATTGAAAAGTTCCAGCTGATGGCTGTAACATGCAATGATAAAAAGGCTCTGATGTCAGTTACAGGTTTTGCAAAACCGGTTGGTTGCCTACAGTTTCCTACGACAAATAGTTGTTTTTGCCCGCTAGGCGATCGGGGAAAGATGCTAAGTATTCGCTTCTTAAAGAAAATCATTTCTTGAAACTATTTCAATAGCAAATGGCTTTTCTTCCTCGAACGTTATAATAAAACAATTTTCTTTCGGACATAGACGTCAAAGCGTGGACAGCCCAGACTAAACGCATAGACTTAAAACACAGCCGGTAAGGTGATAGGGTTGCATTCTGAAGCAGACTTTTAAGAAAGGTGAGCACTGTGAAAGTATTACTCGAGCACACCATAAGACGTTCCAAATACATCCGTTAACAGTGCAGTTTGAACGTCTGACAGGCGCAGACTAGCTGCCGAACCGCAAATCCACAGAATAAAAGGCGATAGAAGGGAGCACGCAATACAAGGGAGGTCCTTCGATCAGCTACTTTGGTCAGATGCGATTACACTTACCGGAATGCGGTGGCCCTTGCAGCCTTAACCGTGCTGATATTAACGCCATCATTTAATCTCTAATTTTCAACCAATTACAAATATTATGGAAACGATCGTGGAATAACCCCTCATACATCGGCAGACAGAACAACCAGCTGCGGAGCAAGTGGCGTCTGTCTGAGTTTCGCATGTAGATATTTTTCCAGATTATGGGAAATGTAAAATGTCGCCGTTATCAAGTAGCCCAAATTTCGAATGTACATTCCAACACGGTTTCAGATAATTGGGGTATTCTTCGGTTGGCACATTCTTCTAGATGTATGTGACCCAGGCAAACAAATTGTCGCTTGATTAAACCGACAGGGACGTCATAGGAATAAAATATTTAATAAACTCGCATGCTGACGGGCTGGTCACTGACTAATAAATTTAAATAAAATTACCAGTTTGTGTATATTAGAAGGACTTTTTTGTGAAGTTTTTTTTATAAGTATTTCGATTGTTCGTTACAAACAGTTTCAGATCATCTTTGAAATCTGGGTTAAATACTTTTTGACTTTTTTTGTTTTCACTTCATTACGCATACATGTAGATTCTGTTCTATGTGCTTATCAAAACCTTCTAAATAAGACATTTCTTGAAAGCATTTACCATGATAGGACTTTCCTTTCGTTAAATTTCTTTATAAGCAATTTGGGTGTACGATTATAGTAGGTTTCAGATTGTCCTTGAAACAGCAGTAAATATCAGCTGCGGAGTAAGTTGCATGTGTTTAATTTGTGCGCAGTCAACTTACAGCTTACAACCGAAACAGGCATGGCTACTTTAATCATTTAGAAATATAAATAAAACATTTTCGTTGCATTGCGAAGCCCGTTTAACCATATAGATAAGAAGAGGATAAAGAATAGATAAATCAAACAGTTACAAAAGAAATATAAACAGGATCCTTTTTCGTCTGCATCGGGAATGGTGTCAGATTTTTTAGAGAGTTTTACATATATCCCACAAACATGACATAAACTGTGTTTCAAAGACAATAAATCCTCTAACTTTCATTAGATAGTTTTGAGTTTGTAATTATCTCTTTTCCAAACTTTTTAGAACCATAAATTTCAGAAACCAGTTAATTGAGTAAACCAAAAATTGAAATTAATAGCTGAGATTTATTGAACACGTTGAGAAGCAGCAGATGTCATAGTTGCTTCAGGGCACTGAGTAATTTAGGCAGTTAGTTTTGAAAAACGACTCGGTTTTGAAAGATTTAGGTTCTATTAGGTGAACTTATCCGTAATCAAAATGAATAATGAATGTTATATGTACACTCTGCTTTTACCATTCGATGTACGTTCGTGTACGTAAGCACCGCATAATGACCACACGTGTCATGCTTTCGTTAATTAATTGCACATGTCCCATATAATATTTACTTTCAAAACCCCAAAATGGGTGCGTCCCAGTTATTGGTTTAAGGTTATAGGAGCAACTTGCTCAATGTTAGCTTATCGGCATAAAACAATAGTTAAATCCATCAAGTCCCCAAATGATTACATTTTTATTCTCTGTATGAGTTGATACTAGTATTTTATATTAGTTTCTGCTTATAATAGGGAATAGCACTATATTGCCTATACAATTGCCTAAAATATCTCCAAAAGTGGAAGTATCAGATGGAGACAGCATTAAATTTACAAATAATTTGCTAATAAATATTCAATATTCGACCGAAAATGATTTCAATTTCACATAATTTTGACTGCTACGACAATTGAGCAACTATATTATGACCGTTTATTCTGCTGGTATCTTAATTCTTAACAGTAGTAATAGTAGTGCTTAGCTCCTAGAGCTCAGGCAAATTTTGAAAGATCATGCACACGGTTAGCACGTCTCAGATTTGGCCCTCATCTGAGATCCACGTACTGCGAATGAAGGTCCAAAGCAGAAACATGGTGATCCCGGTACAGCCAACAAATAGGGCTGCCGCGGTAACGCGCGTCCAGATCCGCGATCGACGGCGAGTCACGTGAATTCCTTCCACAAACTGCCAGCCAATCAAGGCTCAGGTCGGATGGAGTTCTCACCAGAACAACTTGCCTGGCTAGTACTAGCCAGGGAATGGATAAACATCATTTTTTGCGATTATATCCCATCCACACTCCATTTCCCTTGACAAATTCCCTGAATAGTATTCAGCTTTTCAAACAGTAACAACACAAAGAATGGCGAAAAACTGCCACTGTAATTAAAAACGACGATGCAATTATGCATGATGGCAATGCAAGGGAAGTAAATCAAATGAATATATGAATACTGTTTAATGCCAGAATTGGACCAATTGCGAGCTCAGTAGAAACATGCTGCTGAAAGCAGAATTCGTTGCTTTCAGACGTTTTTTGCTGCATTGGTTCACATATCTGCTGCCACGCTTGAATACGACACGGGAGGCGCATGGAATGTTCGAAGAAATTCAAGTAATCTGAGTAAAACTATGATATTTTAAGTGGCCTTGTAAAGTGACGTCAAACTAAACGCTATGGCCGCTGAATTTAGGCCGTTCCCTTAGGGTTTAGATCGGAAGTTTAAGTTGCTGGTTCACCTTCCAGGAGAAACCACTGCATTAGCGACAATATCTGAATGCACGGATGGAAAATTCACGCAAACTATTTTCCGAAATCCATCCAGAATGTGTGAAGGACATGTTGGAATACGTTATTCATCTGGTTACGACATTAAGAATTTTCATCGTCCGTGCAAGCTTTCGAAAAAATGATCCGTAGCATCGTAGAATAAATGGGGACAAGGACGATGGAGACTGGACTGTGTATTTGGTTCATGAGGCAGCATCAACCAATCGGAATCAGTCCAAGCTAAACTGGCCAGGGTTACTAAGTGGCTATGGTTACGCACACCCTATATTTGCTATCTGATTAAATTTCAGCCAAAATTGTGAAGATTACTTAACTCTTGATGTGGTATTAATTTTCGGGCAGACTAACCCCAGGCATTTCATCCAACTTCTGA
The DNA here is from genome assembly GCA_017591395.1 of Schistocephalus solidus. Lineage (NCBI taxonomy): Eukaryota > Metazoa > Platyhelminthes > Cestoda > Diphyllobothriidea > Diphyllobothriidae > Schistocephalus > Schistocephalus solidus. The sequence continues at coordinate 79,680 of WEDG01000811.1, read as the reverse complement.
TCGAGGTTCTTTCTGACCGACTGCGAAAACTATGCTCAACCAAACTAGTCTATTTAATTAGGGGAAATCTTTTTTATACAGCAATATGCATGCAGAAAAATATTCATTATTGTACTCAATTCGTAGCAAATTACGCCTTGTTTGAATTTTTCACTTTAATAAGAGGCACCTGTCGGTTTCACAAGATAGAATATTTTCGTGCATTCCGTCTGTAAAGTAAATTTCATTTCTACGTCGCTGAAAATCAATCAGCAAGAAAACACTTCTACAGTTATTATTTTGCAGAAGATACAGTTTTTCTCAGGTGTTCAGACACAGACTCATTCGAAAGGCGGCATCCTGTCGAAACTGAAATGGATTGGGATTAGGCTGCATGATAATTAACAGTACAAACTTACCTAATTAATCTTTTTTAAATAAAACTCGCATATTTATAACTTTGATTGATATTTAAAGAGGTAGTAAATCCACTGTATGTATGGTAGAATGGTGCACACCAATGAGATTAAGGAACAATCTTTATTGCAACTGACAGTATACTAATCCCATGAATCGAGCTTGTAATGTTAGACTGCTAAAAACTCTACGATGGAAGAACCAAGGATCGAATTTACAATCACTTATATATGGAGTAAGGTTCGCTTACTTTGACTATAATCCTCGAATGGCCACCTCTATCTCTACTGTTATCATCGTTTGCAGCAGTCACAACTTCAATGGAAATAATTCGGCCTATGTGGGGTTTTCTTGTCATACTCCATGAAATATTTCCCTCTAAGTTAAGTGGCTTGTATGATAGGGCAACAAAACCTATTACTTCCTAAAAAAAGACTCAAACGTCGGTGTTACTGTAATATAGAGGGCATTTGGGTGGAGCTTGTACCATCGTGCCTTATTCCCTTAAATGTTTGGTTTCATATTCGACCGTACCTTTCCTATGGCTACTGTCTCAATCTCTAAATGAATCTGACCCTCGGATTGGAGTTGAACAGAGAATGGAGACAATCATCAAGTGCTAGGTCATAAGCCCGAAAAACCCACTTTTATGGAAGGAAACTGCTCGAGAGGTCTGTCGTAGTTGGTGCCGTTGTTAACACAGCAAAAACGCCGGAGGAACTGAAAGATGAATCTGGAACCGAATGCCCAAACATACAATGGTTAACACTTCCGTCGTCCTTTGAATTTAGGTTCTAGGCCATTTAATGGCATAGCGCTGATTGTGGTTCTTCGACAGCTTAGTCACGATGGAGAATCTGTTCTTTAAACTCTTAGGGTAAAAATAACTTGAATTTAGTTGACTCTTCGGCGAGTGCTCTCTCACATACCGACGGGAACAGACTCCTGGCGTGGTGTAAGTCATCTGACAGAGACTAGCTTTTAGGACAGTTTGTTTGTTAGAACAACACCCACATAGTGTAACTGCTATTCATAGTAGTTGGTGGCCTCAAACCACCCTCTTATGCAATATAGAACGCTCTCAGCAACCTCATTCAGGACGCATAACTATGACTACTGAAAGCGTTTGCTACGACAGCTATCAACTGACCATCGCCCCCTCAGGCTCCATAAATCTTTTGCAATTTAACGCTCCTCGGAGCCTTAGTTTACCAGAGCAACTTTACGGCCATTTTTGTAATTATAACTGAAGAGGCTGTTTGGCAACCTAGAGGAGGCGTGGAGATTTTTAACTTAAAATGAAATTTAGTTGAGAATACTCAGAGCTGAGCCAGGAGCTGCATGTAAGCAGGTGAATTGGAATTTTGTCCAATAGATGTGAACCAAGTATGACTACATATCATCTACAACATATTTGCGCTCCACTTTCTCTGTGGTCTTCGCATTTATATATAAGGTCAAGAAGACACTTTGCTCGGTTGTACAGTATACGTGGCACATGTTATAGAAAATAAGGAATTGCACATTTAAACATGAGATTATTGAAACCCACAAAGAGGTTCCGTCACGTCTGGTGACACAGCAAAAACGCCAGAGGAACTGCAAGATTATTCTGGAACCGAGTGCCAAAACTTGCAATGGCGGTGAGAATATTGACCCGCTCTGCCATGGGGCGCACTTTCGAGCACCGCTAGCAGCTGCACAGCGACTAGTAGAAGAATAGACGTTTGAGTCTATTTTCAGGAAGTAATATGTTTTGTTGCCAATAATGCAGTGGTTTCTCCGGGAAGGCGAACCAGCAACTTAAACTTCTGAACTAGAACCTAAGGAAGCTATGTAAAATCAGAGGCCATAGCGTTAAGTTTTATGTCCATTTACAAGGCCAACAAATGCAGCAAAAAACGTCTGAAAGCAACGCATTCTGCTTTCAGCAGCATGTTTCTACTGAGCTCGCAATTGGTCCAATTCTGGCATTAAAGGGTATTCATATATTCATTTGATGTACTTCACTTGCATTGCCATCATGCATAATTGCATCGTCGTTTTTAATTACAGTGGCAGTTTTTCGCCATTCTTTGTGTTGTTAATGTTTGAAAAAGCTGAATAATATTCAGGGAACTGCTGTGAACTGCTGTGAAAAGGCTTTCAAAATAGTGGGATATTTAACAGTGCGGTGAGTAGATGATTTGTTGCACCAAGAGATACGCAGAATTTGGTGTTCATATGTTTCAACGAGTCGTTATTCAAAACTAATTGCCTAAATTACTCAGTGCGCTGAAGCAACGATGACATCTGCTGCTTCTCAACGTGTTAAATAAATCTCAGCTATTAATTTCAATTTTTGGTTTACTCAATTAACTGGTTTCTGAAATTTATGGTTCTAAAAAGTTTGGAAAAGAGATAATTACAAACTCAAAACTATCTAATGAAAGTTAGAGGATTTATTGTCTTTGAAACACAGTTTAGGTCATGTTTGTGGGATATGTGTAAAACTCTCTAAAACATCTGGCACCATTCCCGATGCAGATGAAAAAGAATCCTGTTTATATTTCTTTTGTAACTGTTTGATTTATCTATTCTTTATCCTCTTCTTATCTATATGGTTAAACGTGCTTCGCAATGCGACGAAAAAGTTTTATTTATATTTCTAAATGATGAAAGTAGCCATGCCTATTTCGGTTGTAAGCTGTAAGTTGACTGCGCGCAAATTAAACACATGCAACTTACTCCGCAGCTGATATTTACTGCTGTTACAAGGACAATCCTAAACCTACTAACATCGTACACCCAAATTGCTTATAAAGAAATTTAACGAAAGGAAAGTCCTATCATGGTAAATGCCTTCAAGTAATATCTTATTTCGAAGGTTTTGATAAGCACATAGAACAGAATCTACATGTATGCGTAATGAAGTGAAAACACAAAAAGTCAAAAAGTATTCAACCCAGATTTAAAAGATGATCTGAAACTGATTGTAACGAACAACCGAAATACTTTTAAAAAACTTCACAAAAAAGTCCTTCTAATATACACATACTGGTAATTTTATTTAAATTTATTAGTCAGTGACCGCCCTGTCAGCATGCGAGTTTATTAAATATTTTATTCCTATGACATCCCTGTCTGTTTAATCAAGCGAAAATTTCACAGTGCTCACCGTTCTTAAAAGTCTGCTTCAGAATGCAACCCTATCACCATTTGCTATTTAAATAGTTTCTAGAAATGATTTTCTTTAAGAAGCGAATACTTAGCATCTTTCCCCGATCGCCTAGCGGGCAAAAACAACTATTTGTCGTAGGAAACTGTAGGCAACCAACCGGTTTTGCAAAACCTGTAACTGACATCAGAGCCTTTTTATCATTGCATGTTACAGCCATCAGCTGGAACTTTTCAATGTATGCTGCATATGTGTCAAACTTTGCTGTCAGTTTTGTGGTCACAGACAAATAACTGTGCTTATCTTTCGCACTGTCTCGGATGTCCGGCACCTGTGTTCCATCGTCCTAAATGTGAGATCTTTCAGTATGTCATATCGACCATGTCCGAGTTCACATAGTGAACATCGACCAGTAAGCCAGATGTGTTAAGATAAGAGTTTTGTAGTCGATAGAACTAATAGTGAAAAGGTTTATACGACGCTTGCTCGCGGCACAGAGCCGATGGATCAGCTGTGGTTAACACAGTAGTCAGCACATATGATGAACTATTTTTGGAACTGCAGATTTCAGACAACAGTAATAAATGAGATAGTGCTCGTGGATCGGTTGAAATGGTTTGGAATTTTTATGTGCTTGAGCTTATTCGATTGAGGGTAAACGTTTCAGTGAGTGTCCTCGTAATACACTTTTACAAATGCCTGTGCCAGAAAGCATATGATCGTGGAGCCCAGCAGGTTCTAGAACGGCGACTGTAGGCCTAGTCAACTCCACGCCTGTTTGTACTACCAAAGTTAATTTAATCCAGACTGAAGCCCACGCAGTTTAGAGCACACAGCCGCACCATTGACTGACACCTGTGGTCAGGTCAGTGGTTTACCCGGAGCACGAGTGCACGACAGTAGCCCTACGCAGATGCCCTATGTCAACTGTGCTTGTCGATCGCATGTTTTCCATGTACGCAAATAGTCGTTTTCAGACACGAAATGTGCTCTACTTGGCGTCCTTTATCGGTAACATAAGGGGGTTAGTAAGGTTCAAAGTAAACCCCCCGCCTATTCTCACTATCCTACCACGGACTCAATCTCAAACTGTGGCAAATATATCAGGCATGAGTTATTGTAGAGAAGCATAGGGAAGTTCGATGCCTGGGTCAAACTCCAATTTCGTCAGCTCAAACTCCTTGGTGAGCTTACTGCCCGGGGCTAAATTAAAACTATGCTATTCCCTATTATAAGCAGAGAAAAATGAGAAATACAGAAGAAGAAGAAGAAGAAGAAGAAGAAGAAAAGAAGAAGAAGAAGAAGAGGAAGAAGAAGAATAAAGATATCTATTAATACTAATAGATAGATTTAAGTATGTTTTTATAGCTGCTTAGTTAACTTTGACAAAGTTGCTCAAAGTAAATTGAGCCAATAATTTGTGCGCTCCCATTGTGGACTTAGTGGTGTGCGGCTGTGTAAATGAAGCGACAAAAAATGAATTTATCCGAAGGTTTAGGGCTGCCTGCCAAATTGTTCGAAATTCCCTGTTAACCAACGTATGTTAGCCGTCTTTTGGTGTGATCGAGTAAAACGTTCGGCTGTTCTTCGAGGAAGTGTTCACAGTCGTATCCTTCCTTAACGATGCTGTTTCAAAAGGCAGCCCTACCACTTTGCAGGCCATCGTTCAAGACCAGGAGTTAATTTTAAAGCTCCCGCGCAGACATTCGTGTTCTATGGATTAGGGCCTTTTATACTGTCCAAGAAACAGAAGGCATTCCTTATCCAAGCAGTTTCATGAAATGCTTTACTTACGTGTGTGAAGAATTCGCAACCTGCCTGTTCGCTTAGCAGCAAAGAACAACTAGTCGTCTCCAGGAAGCTCTAAGCAGCCAACCGACTTTTTAAAAGCTTACAAATTAAATCAATAATTTCTAAGAATCGAGTATTCGATCTATCACTTTGAGCTTTTCCACTTATGCTGTATTCTATATCCGACTCAGTTTCTGTTTCGCCGACACAAATGTGAGAGTGTTCGGGATGTCGATTCGACCATGTCCGCGGCCAGATATTGGAAGGGTGCGGAATAACAACCGGAAACTTTAAGTGTGGTTGGCTTACAGCATTGAGCCGATTGCGTAAGTTGTGGTTACCACAGTAGCCAGCACCTCTGCGGTACCCTTGGAACGCCATGGGATAAGGAGCTAACGGATAAGAAGGTTTGCTTGGATTATAATGTGCCTGAGATCATCAGAGTGCTGTTGACATTTCTGCATTGGAAAATATATAAGAATGCTCGAGACGCAGGTGCATGTGAAAATGAGGTGTACGAGCACGGCAGATATTAGACAGCAGTGACTGCAGCCCGACTCAATGCCTCCTCCGCTAGTAATCCCACAGGTCGATCAACCCAGACTCGAGATCACGTTTATACGTTCACACAAACGAACAGTTGACTGACGCATGAGGTCAGGCCACATGATTGCCATTTCTCCAACTCATCTTTTTTTCACACACCGCATGTGCTCATTGCGGTGAGCTAGTTGAGTTCACAGCCAACACCAGGTTGAACCGAGCCAATATAAACATGCATACGCGCATCTTTTAAATGTTTTTAAACGCCGCTTGGCTGCCCACAGCTTTCTCGACATAAATGACCGTTTTTACCTATTAGGTGAACAAACAGGCCGCTTACGCTAGATAATAACACTGCTTTGTTTATGCTATTGCCTAAATGGCTCCAGCCGTGGAATAGTCCCGAACACAGAGAGCTTAGACAGAGGTTTAAGGATCCTACGTGTACCGCAGCTGTTGATATTCACAAGTCGGCTGAAAATGAGTTCAGTCTTCGTGATTGTTGACCGCGAGGTTAGATGTGACCCTTTATTACGACTGTTTATCCTGCTGGGATCTTACTTCCAGGCAGTAGTAATAATAGTCCCCAACACATAGAGCTTAGACAGAGGTTTAAGGATCCTACGTGTACCGCAGCTGGCACGAGCGTCGATCCGCGTAACGCAAAACATGCTCCAAAGCAGAAAAACAACATTTGGGTTCGCGGCACACATAAGGCTGCCGCGGTTAACCACGTTACCTTCCGCGTCGACAACGAGTCACACAACTTCCTCACATGCCCTGCCAGCCAATCGAGCGTGAGGTTAGATGTTGGAAACCTTCAGTCATATGGTTACAACATGGAGAATGCTCATCGTTTGGTAGCCCGACAACCCTGAAGAGCATTCGGCAAACGATCATTAATATCGCTGAATAAAGGTCATGTTTTGTGGTCCATTAGTCCTCATCAAGTAACTGGGTCGCTGTCTATATGCATCAAGTGGATTTGAAATCTTATGCAGTGTCAAACAAAATGTTGAAATGAGTTTTACTTAAGTCAGGTTTTAATATTAAATATAGCGTAACCGCTAAATATTCCAGTCCTGAAAGTATGTCGGCATTTAACCAAGCTTCTTTCAGGCCGCCTACAAAAACTACCCTCTGTAGAAAGGGCTATTTAAGTCATGTGGTTACAACATGGAGAATGCTCATCGTCTGGTACCCCGACTACCCTGAACCGCAAAATATTCCATTCCTGAAAGTATGTCGGTATTTCACCACCTACAAAAACTACCCTCTGTAGAAAGGGCTATTTAAGTACTGGACATCTTTCTCATTGAACTCCGATTCCCTTAGAAAGTACAATATATCATTCGTAGTATACGCGCAGGAAAATGCTCTTTATTGTAAGCATTTCGTAGCAAATTACGGCTTTTTCTAAGGTTCCACTAGAAAACCAATTATCTTTTGGTTTAACAAGAGATGATATTTTCATGCAATTACCACTCTATCTGTAGCAGCAAAATTCACAGATTCATTTACAGTTGGCAGGCAGTGTGGTGATTCATTTGTCCTATTCCGTGAAAATATTCCTGTAAAATTGAATGGCTTGTATGATAGGCAGCATTATCAATTGCTTCCTGGAGCTAGATGCTTAGTCCATGACTCCAACTTATAATTTTAGACTGCTGACAGAACTAGACTTTTAAATCCCTTCCACCCACCTTTCCAGGCACTTAGAGCGACGATTGAATATTTATGTGAGGAGATTGTATGGCAGGAACCGCCCTTTCACTGCACGTTAAACGGTCAATTAGATTTGATGGTCAAGTTTACCACCAGATCGACGGCGTAGCGATGGGATCACCCCATTCGGCCGAAGTCGGCCACACCTCTAAGTTAACTGATACCGAATTTTGTCCATGAGATGACAACCACGTCAGCTGCTGGAGTCATCGTTCTGCGTCCGAATGAAACTATGAGGGTTTCTGATCTTCCGCCTCACTATATTCTGTACTGTTATATTGCCTAGGAAAATACTAAGTAACACAGGCAGACCGCTTGTGCACAGCCGCTACGGTAACGATGCGCCTTCCTAAAAAGCCCTCACTGTATCCGATAAGACTCCCCAGCGATGAAGGTGGGGCTGCTGATAATTTTGGAATGTGGTGGCATTGTAACAACATACTATAAATAATGCCTTCCTTTTGCACTTATTAACCTAAACTGCGACGGTCTCTGAGGTTGGTTTCGAGTGTGAATCCATAAGATTGTTCTAGAGACCACACCTTCCTCGTAACTGTCTCCTGAAACACGCCATTTCGCGTTTATCGACCCTAAAATAGCCATTCTGGTTACTCTTTTTTCTTCAGTTGTATGCCTAAATTAGTGCTGTCCGCCCTTGGATTAGGGTAGATCATCACAACTGAAACCATCTTTTTTCCAATGTTGTTCATCAAGCTAAACAGAGTACATGCTGGTTTATCAAGAAAATGTTGACTGTTGCAATTATCGAATTCTTCAACAACTGGTTTCTAACGAAAACTTTAGTTAAGGTTTCTTCTGCGGTTTAAGCCACACAATCATTACCATTTCCATTTTGTAAAAAAATTACCGATATGTAATTAGTTGCTGTCATTTGCGGAGCATGAGGTCGTAATTTCATGTGTCTAAGCACTTCCTTCGTCCTTCGAAATAACAATCATATGAATTCGCTGGAAATAAAGTAAGGTTGTAGGCCATTTAACGGCGTAGCGCTGATTGTGGTTTTTCAACAGCCTAGTCAGGATGGAGAAACTGTTCTTTAAACTATTCTGGTCAAATTTACTTGAGTTAGATGGACTCTTCGGCGAGTACTCCTCACATACCGACGGGAACAGACTTCTGGCGTGGTGTAAGTCATCTGACAGAGACTAGATTTTGGACAGTCTGTTTGTTAGTCGGTGGCTTCAGGCCACCCTCTTAGGCAAGATAGACAGGTATCAGCAACCTCATTCAGGACGCATGACTAGGACTACTGAAAGCCTTTGTTACGACATCTATCGGTTGAATATCATCCCATCAGGCTTCATAATTCTTTTGCAATTTCACGCTCCTTGGGGCCTTAGTCTACCAGAGCAGCTTTACGTCCATTTTTCGTAATTATAACTGAAAAGGCTGCTTGGCGGTCTGGAGAAGGTGTGGAGATTTTGAGCTTACAATTAAATGACATTTAGTTGAGAATACTCAGAGCTGAGCCAGGAGCTGCATGTAAGCGGGAGAATTGGAATTTGGTCCAGTCGATGGGAACCAAGTAAGCTAATGAGGAAACTTGAGTTTTGCAAACAAAGTATTCATAAACATATCTCGAATTTGACGCCTAAAAAAGCTACTTCAAGTGTGTTCTTAACAAGGCTGTTTCTCAAGTTTTCGTGCATAACATTCGTCATTAATACTGTGTGGTGGATCACATGCGGGAATGCGCGCTATCTTCGTTTTGTCATGCTTATAGCGTTTAGCCTTATATTAACAAATCACTTGAATTAACAACATTGGCACAATGGTGGTTGCCCCTACATAGTACAAGTGGGATTAAATTGCGTCCAAAACATATTAACGCTCTACTTTATCTGTGGTTTTCGCATGTATATATATATATATATATATATATATATATAAAGGTCAGGAAGACACTTTGCTTGGTGTTACACTATACGTGACACATGCTATAGAAAATAAAGAATCACACATTCAACAAGAGATTATTGAAACCCACAAAGAGGCATTTACTAGAAAATAGTGGTTCAATCACTCCTGGGTAACCCTTGACATCGAGAGGCTCCGTCTGGTCTTCGGCCAATCGCAGTTTTCCAAAACAGCTATTCACCGCCAAGGTTGACCTGCCAGGACACGCGGGTGGCTAGCCCAGTCAAAACCAGAGCACTTCTCCTGTGCGACGGCCAACTTTATCCAAATTAATCTGCCAATTCTCTGGATAGGACACAATTCTCCATCTACTGACACCTAAACTCTTCTATTCGGACTCGGCATCTCACTTCAATTTTTATGGTGTGCCCATGGCTTATTTATAGAACCAGTTTCACTCAGCAGAGTTCAACCTGTAGCACCGGAACTGATCAAAATCATCAACAGATGCATGCGCAAATAATAGGAGACCAAAAGGCATCGACCGCAAATTTGGCAAGCCCTGCCATGTGTCACAAACGTTTCAGAACCACATAGCTAGCGCATCACACCAATTTGACGTGAGATTGCACATAGAATGGAGGCCTCCATCAGGCGCCAGGCATTGAGACCAAAATATTGACTGTTAAAGCAGGAAAAATCAGGTGTTATTTACCGGAACGTTGTTGGAAAAACTCGGGTATATCTCCGACCGTGGAAGGCCGAACACGAAGCAATCATTGGAAATAATGAGGCCAGGGTCAAATTCGAGCCTGATTGTGCAGAACTTGATCGAGTTCGATGCGGGCAAAATGCTTCCGAGAGAGGACAAGCGCACCAGCCAATAACTGCCTCATTGATAAGTTTTCGGCGCCCTTTCGCCCAACAAGCGCAACGACTTCGCCTCTCCGTAATTCAGTGCCGATACCATGACTATACACAGGGAGAGTGAAAGAAAACACTGCGAACCATACCGGTGTCGGTTCTTCAAATGACCGAGTAATCAACACATGGTGAAGGAGTGTGGCAACTACCTTCAAGGGAAACACCACAATCAGGAGAGTGAGAGTGCATACGGAAACTGTCTACAAACGGAACGATTAAACGGATAAATCAGAAAACTGTGGTGTCGTCATCGTGTCATTTTCTGGATGGCCACGTGGATGCTGAAGTTTCTAATTCCAAGATGACATGAAATCAGTTGTCTAACTATGCTACTTTGCAGCAGATGAGGTAAATACGGTGAGATCTCTTTCCTCGACATCCTGGTATCAAGAGGAAGGCATCTAACGTGGTTTCAGTTATGTCACTGAGCGAAGTCGATCCCAGAGGTTGCAAAATACAAGCGACACCTTGCCTGTGCTAGTATGCAGTAGAGTAGTCTAGACTGGTGTCTGCCCTGCTTTCGCTTTTGCGAATTTCACTTGCCTAATCTGTGACCCATGCGTGGGTAGCCACTTGGTGAATGCGAGTGCCAGATGAAGTTGAATTCGGTCACCCCTGCTTTCGGGAAATTGGCGTACAAACATATTTGCTAGATAGAAGGCGATTACCGCGGTTTTTAGTATGTCAGTTATGTGCGCCTACGGTGCTTATTCATCGCACCAGGCAACTGACCAGCTCTGACAGTGGACTGCTGGCTGCAGCTGGAAATAGAGAATGATGTTGACATCTCCGCGCATTTTTCTCGCCATAAACAAGCTGACGCGGTTAAAGCTATCATGCTGCGCTAAAAGCTGTGGCTCGGTTGATTGACAAATGTCGGGAGAGTGTAGATCGCGTAGTCAGCCCAGTGTGCTTGTGTAGAGTGGCCGCTGGATGGACTGAGCGTCAGGCTGCAATTGTGTGTGCAAGCACAGTTTGTACTCTGATATATTTTTAAAGTTTTTTTTCGATATTGAATAATCAGTCAACGCTTTCCGGTCTGCAAGTCAACTTAAGTTGGCGGAATCCGAAAATCCTAACCAATAAGAACACACCAATGGATCTACCGCTCATTGATTGGCAGTCTATCAACTTATATCAAACATTTTTGCTGTTTTTGTTTGCTGACATGTCAGTTAACTTGCTGAGTACTGTTTAATAGACCTGTGTGCTTAATCGGGACTAGGTGGCGCGCCGTGTTAACTTCTGTCATCAGACGGAAGTTGTAACTCGCCTTTTACATGGTTGCAACTTCCGCTAAGTCAGGTTAGCCGTAGTACTGTCTATTCCTCTGTCTATTAGACGCACAATCAATGTAGGTCCATTTTTTTCGAAACCTCGAACCACCTGCTCAATCAATTACTATTCGGTTTTTGTGCCTTGTCGGTCACTTGCGCATCCATCGCACAGAAGCTGATAAATCAGTGCCAGGAGCACCAAACTTCACCCAACACACCCGCCTCAACTCTCCATGTACATTCAGTCATCACATGGGCCTATTAGCCTACGGTGTGCCCCCATAAATGCCTTCGGTAGAACACCGCCGGCCATGACGTAACACCACATTTCTCTTAACCAGCACCTACATCACAAATGACCACGCTCAAACTCACACACAACAAACACGCAATCGGCATTTCTAATGTACGTGGGTAGGCTGTTCCTCGACTCCGTAAACGGCAGATGGTTGCACTCTGCCGCCTCCATGGTGAACCGAAGACCTAACGAAGTCTTCATGGAAATGGGAGATCATTCCATTTGAAGACGATGGCAACGACAGCATAACCCAGTCCAAAACTGTCTTTGACAAATTTTGTCTGCAGGTGCTTTATATTTTTGTAAGGCGCCCTTCACAACTGGTTTGGCGGGAATTCCGCATTTTGGATTATTTTACTCATTAATATGCGGTGCCCTCGAAAGTACGAATTCACTTTGAAACAGAAATTTGAGAGTTGCTGCATGCCCTCGTACTAACAAAAAAGCGTTTTGTTTTAGAAGGTTACAAATACTTCTGTAAAAATGGGCACACACATTTTGCAGAATTTGACATTAAGTTGACTAGTTATTTTATCTCACTTTTACTGGAGTATATACGTTTTGGGATGATATTCGCCTTTCACATAATAACAGAAGGATTCGTCCTTTATATTCTAGTTAAATGAAGCCTTTCCTAACGGTTAATTATCACAAAAATTGTATTTAATGCCATTCTACGAAGTCAGTCTTGAAGGTGATTGGTCGTTGCGGATTGTCGAGGCCCAGGCAGCCAGTGGTGTGCACTGCATGTAGACACGAGAGGTTCAGCGTTCAACATGCGCACGGTAGTGCGCAAATACACCCTCACCTAATCTGGTTCATCCTCTCAAGTACCAATTTATTGTGCTCGACCAAAGTGAAGTGCTTTGCAGGATGCAAGGATCTAAAAGGCGTTGGTGGAGCATACTGTCCTGGGTTTTGTGGAAATCAATATGCACTAAAGTTTAGAAAATCTCTTCATAAGGAATGATTCAGAGTCTAGAGAAGTTAGAAAATTTGAGACGCCGGAGTACCATGTTGAAATTTCCGTAAGATGGGATTTTCGCCTCAAAATTGTAGGATAGTCCACCTAACGAGGACTCACATTGTCATCTTGTTATCACACGTTTAGAAGCGAAGCATTTTGGCTGTTTTCCACCGCGAAGGTGCTCAACTGTTCTCATTAACCTAGTTAAGAAAGTCGAATGCGGCCTTACCAGCCCTGTCGATAATACAGTTCAGTTCAGTTTTATTAAGGGACATATAGGCGAAGACTTTTAGCTCCCTATTGATGTAGGTATCAATATAGGTATCAATCGAGATATCCCATCCGATACAAGCGGCCCGTCTGGTTTCAGTTGACTGAGGAGCGTGTTACGTTTTTGATGAAAAAACAAGGGTTTCAATGACGGCAGTATCTTGGCCCATTTCAAACTTCAGATCTAACCTTGAACAAAGTAGGTTTTCTATCACATGCGTTCCACCTGTCGAAACATGATAATTTGCTAATATATAAACTATGGTTCGCGCATACATACATACCTACTCTTCCTGCTCCCCACCTGCTTGTTACGGTGACGATACATGCGTAGTTATTTTATTTACCCATGACAGTTTTGTAAGTAGTTATGAACTGTTTATAAACATGGAAAGGAGTCAAGTATTTACTGAAGCAAGTACACATTTGGACACCCACAAATAAATAACCGAGATATATGATAAAAGTGAGCATAATTACTGAACTTCGAAACAATTATTAGACAACAGCTATACTTTTCATCTCAGAAGACGGATAAAATGGACTGTGTATACGGAAACACGGAATGTATGTACCGATTCTTGTGTTGAGATCATTTGATGTAGTTCTAGTGACAAAAAATTGTTTTAGTAGGTTAAAAATAATCCCACACAAATCGACGCACAACCTTTGTAGAATTTGAGAATAAGCTACGTTTTCTTGACTAGTTATTTTCTTCTCACTTTTACTTGCGTATACAAATTTGGGGATGGTATTCGCCTATCATATAAGGATAGACGGATTCGTTCTTTATATTGGTGACCCCTTTGGTTCATAGCGCCTTCTGTTTCATTTATTTGCCTAACCATTTCCACTCGCATCCAATTCCTCCTACTTTTCTTCGACGTAACCAGCTTCTATCTGCTATCGAAGGGGCCGAAACTTTTCAACCAATGCCACTGCTGTCTTTACCCCGCCCCACCAACGCGCCAGTCGTCTAGTCAAATTATCTGACCTCTGACCTATCACCCCTAATTATGGCCACCGAATCTACCGGCCAAACGATAAGCAGAGTTCACACTTTCGACCTCCCTGCCGTGTGGGTCAGTGATATCGCTCTGTGGCTGCGCCCAGTCAAATCACGTTCTTCCCTGCGGCAAATTACAATAGAGGATACAAAATTCCATAATGTTGTGGCAATTTTGCCAATGGTCATTGCTACTGAACTGCGAGGTATAATTTATAGTCCACCCACATAGGCCCCATATACTGCTCTAAAGGAGGTACTTATACCTCGCATCTCTCTATCAACACAAAAACATCTTCTGTGTTTGATTCCCGAGGAAGACCTTGGTAATAGGAAGCCTACGCAGCTTCCGAGGCGCCTGGAGCAGCTAGCGGACGGACAAAGGCTTGATGGCACAATGTTCAAGCAGCATTTTCTCCAGCGGTTACCCTCATCTGTGCAAGCTATTCTTGTGCCCAATATCCCTTCCTCATTTATCGAAGTACTTACAGTTTAAATTTCTAGCCGTGCCATAGCTACACCTAACATCGATGGCGTCGTAAAACGCCTAGATTCCCTCACACTTGAAGTTTCCCAGATTCCGGCTATAACCGTCGAAGACCTTCCAATACTCGCCGACTGAGGTCTCACACACTAGTTGCGGGTCCATTCGCAAACGATGGCTCTGCTGGTACCAGCACACCTATGGATCCAATGCCCATCACTCCCAGTCTCCATGTCGGTGCAAGAAATCCCCGGCGGATAACGTACCTGCTGACCAGTAGCGGTGACAAAATTGGTCGGTCCATCTTCCCCAATTCGCTTACTTCACATTTTCGCCAGGAGTTCCCCCCGTACCAACTGCACTATTCCTAGCAGATATCCGCTTCCCCATCTCTATGATTTTTAATCTAGCCAGCATTTATCGCGTCAAAGCTTTCCATCAAATCCACGTTTCTCAAGAAGACATCTCAAAAACGCCGATTGCGACCCCATTTAGGCTTTTCAAGTTCGTCAGGATGCCTTTTGAACTCCGAAACTCCGCTAAAACTTTTCAACGTTTTATCAACGAAGTCCTCCGCGACTTACCCTTCGTTGTTGTTTATATCGATGATGTTCTGGTCGCAAGTTCCAGTAATCACAAAAACCTACAACACTTAAGTCTCATTTTCGAACGAATTAGCCAATGTGGTGTTTCCATCAACGCCCCTTAATGCGTTTTTGGTGTTCCCTCGTTCCTGTTCTTAGGACACCGCGTAGATGATTTCAGGTGGCATATTATAGACGCAAAAGTTGCAGCTATTGGCGAGTTCCATGCTCCTACTTCTTTCCGACAACTGCGCCGTTTTATAGGCCCTGTTGACTTTTATCGTCCCTCGCTGCACTCAACTGATGTTACCTCTGACTAATCTTTTAAACGGAAGCCGCCGCAAGTTTTCTTTTCCTGACAGAGCTCTAGACGCTTTTCAACGTGTCATGGAGGCCCTTGCGGACACAACTGACCTTTCTCCCCCTGGCCTGCTCTCCATTTTGCCGAATCTTCCAACTGCGCCATAAGTGTGACCCTTCAGCAACAGACCCCCACGGCATCCAATCCTTGGCCTTCTACGCTGTCAAATTGACACCCTCCCTAACTCGTTATAGTACTTTTGGTAGAGAACTCCTCGCTATTTATTTAGACATAAAAGATTTTCGTTACTATGTTGAAGGTTAAGATTTTTTTATTTATATGGACCACAAACAGCTAACCTATGCCTGCTCTACTCCCTCTGACAAGTATTCGCCCCGAGAGGCCAACCATCTCGATTTTATTTCTTAATACACTACAGATATTCGAGTTCTTAAAGGCCTTTCTAATCAAGTCACTGACGGTCCTTATCGACCTTGAGTTAAAAATAGTGCCTACCCTTCCATTGACTTGGAGCGCATGTCGGAACTGCAGCACCAGCGAAACTTTATTGAACACCGCATTGTACAATCTTGCTCATCCGGGTTACCCAACGGCTCGCCAGCGAGCTTTTTCGTCTGGCCCAGTATGAACACCGATATGCGCCAATGAACTCGTTCATGTTTGGTCTGTCAAAAAGCCAAAATCGGACTGCAAAACAAAGCCCCCGTTGACACTTTTCTTGCACCTGACGCACGCTTTGCACATGTGCACATAGATCTAGTAGATCCTTTACACAAATCCCGCAATTGTATTTACTTACTAACTGCAAGTAACTGGTTTACGCGATGGCCCATCGCAACTACACTTTCAAACATAACTGCAGATACTGTAGCTCATGCCTTCCTGGAACACTGGATCTCCCATTATGGTGCTCCCTCAACTCTCACGCACGCGCACAGATAAGCATTTCAAAATGGTCCGTGGCGACCGCACTGAGGTCGTATTATTCGACCGCTTGAAGGTGGCTTATACCGAGCCTTTTCAACCGTCCCAACAACACGGCCTTCTCCAACCGCTACAGTGCCTCTTGTGAGTTACCAGCGCAGTGGTCGTCATGTCCATTTCCCTGATCGTTACCAACTTGTACATTATGCCTTCTAGGTTTTCCTCGTATTCCTTTTTGAACTCCGTTCTCCAAGGAGGGGGATTACTGTAGTGACAAAAAACCATTTTGTTTAAGTAGGGTAAAAATACTCCCGTAAAAATTGACACACAACGTTTTTAGAATTTGACAATAAGTAACCTTGTATGGCCGCCTAAATAAGACGCAGGAATGGAAACCGTCCGCAGTACGTGTGGGTTAGGTTTAAGGTTGGGTTTAAGGTCAGAATTGGGGTTACCGTCGTGAGTAAGCTAAGGGTTAAGGTCTTTATTATGTTACCTGTAGCGTTTAGGCTTAGAGTAAGGTTGGGGTTAAAATTAACGTTTCAGTTTAGTTTTATGCTGGGCTAATTGATAGCTTTAAGACACACGTGTATTTATCCTTCCTGAAATTTACCGTAAGTCCACGAAGTTTAAGCGGGTGGGGCGGTTTAGGCGAAGTCGTGTAAGGATTTAAAGATTTCTAGAAATTGGACACCACACATTTAGCTGTCAAAGCGGCGCGGAAATTCATTACGGCAAATATTTAACTTTACGTAGGAAAATTAATTTTTCCGAAAGCGTGTTACTAAAGTTAAATTTGAAAATTCGATAAATAGAGCAGGTTACTCGTACGAATTTATTAGGGAAACTGAAGGGATTCCCGAATTTTCAAACCCCACATTTAGATTCAAATGCGACGCCAAAATTCATAGCGGCATTCTGAGGCCTTTGAGACACACCACATTCATATATCAAAGGGGCGCTGATATTCATACCGGTAACTACGGCTTATTGCAAATAATAATGTGTTTGCTGAACTGTTCACCGTAGCGTTTATGCTTAGGGTAAGGCTGGGTGAAAATTAAGGTTTGAGTTTAGTTTTATGTTAGGCTTAGTGTGAGCGTTAATAAACAGACATTTACCGTAAAATTAAGGTCTGAGTTTAGTTTTATTTTAGGCTTAGTGTTAGCGTTAAGAAACAGACATTTACCTTAAGTCCACGTAGTTTTAGCGGGTGGGGCGGTTTCTTTGCACTTGTCATGTTTACGTGGTCATACAAGTTATCCTTACCTAAGTAAAGTTTTCTTGACTAGTTATTTTCTTCTCACTTTTACTGCCGTATATAGGTTTTACCATGTTATTCGCCTTACGTATAAGGATAAACGGATGACAAAACCACAGGTAGCCACGTTGGTGTCAACTGCGGAACGTTATCCATTCCACTGCTCTTGAGGTCCTTGAATACGCACATCATCCGTGTCAGGGGTGGTTTGACGACAATGATGTGGATATCAGCAAACTTCTCGTCGAGGAGAACAGACTACGCATTACCCAAATGGACGGCCAGATCGAAAATCACAGGGTGGCCTTCTTCAAATGCTACTGCTCTAAACAGCAACGCCTGTGGGAGTGCAGGACGCCTGGGTGACTCACAAAGTGGAAGGTATCCAATTGTGTATGGACCGCAACTCAATGAACAACTTTGACCCCATCAAGTCCATCAAAGTTGCCTGCAGCAAGGAAACCACGCTGCAGCTCAACTCGGATGGTACAACACTTCTGACGGAGTAATCATTAATTCTGAAGCGGTGGGCCGCACACTTTAGCAATGTAGATAAATCTAAAGTGCACACCAGAACTGGTTGTTATTATCGCTGACGTTTCGGAGGGCTTGGCCGGCTCTCCATTACCCAAGCGTCTACTGCTAATATCGTTATCAGTGTTTTCAATTACAGGCTGAACTTTTCGGCCTTGGACGTATCGACTTTTCTCTCGCTCGCTGCCTTGGCATCTGCTTGGATGTTTGTACAGCTTAACAACCGCTGGTGTTGGGCAACTTAACATCGGTTGAGGGTGCTTGTAAGCCTGATTCCTCTTCCGGTGGGTGCGTCGCGGGGCAGTCTACGCTTATATGCCGTAGTTCCAGTGTAACCATATTGCTCTATGTTTTATGCGTATAATGAGGCAGGAAAATATAGGAAGTTGGAAAGTCTAGATGCCTGTTGACGGAGCTGACATGTGAATACCATGCTTCAAGCGTAGGTCGTTCGGCTGTTGAGTTCCTTCTGCGTAGGATGGCCGCTCCTTGAATTTCGAAGGTGGGGTCAGCCTCTCCAATACGGACTGCAAGCTGTGAGTTTTGGTCTAGCCTCCAAAGCCGCCAGTTTGTGCTCATGTAGGCGAGTCTGCAATTCTCATCCAGTTGCCCCGACGTATTTGCAGTCCCCTCATTACAACATATTTGATAGACAACTGCGGGGGATTCGGTAGGGGGCAGTCTGTCCTTAGGTTGCATAACACGATGACAAATTGTCGCCTGAGGTCGATGGGCTACGCCTACTCTGCTTTCTCCGTCCCCACCCTATTCAGTCTCGTGCTCTTTGCCATGCTGATGGACGTCTACCGTGACAAACACCCTTGAATCTGCACCGCTTACAGGACCGATGGCCATCTTGTCAATTGCCGGCGCTTGCTGGTCTTAACGTGTCTATCTACGAATACTTCCTATGACTCGCTCTTCGCAGCCGACAGCGTGTTTGACAACGTGACGGAAGAGAATATGCAAAGGAGCATGTACCTTTTTGCCGATGCCTGAGCAAACTTCGGACTAACAATGAAAACGGACCAAGTGGTGGTTATGCAACAAACAGCAGCCAAGACTGAATGAAATATCCCTCGCTCCAATTTCGGTGCCAGCCAACTTCCAACCGTGGACAACGCCGTCTATTTACGCAGCACTGAAATTGACGGCAAAGTTGAACACCAGATGTCCAAAGTCAGCCAGACATTTGGCCGTTTTGTGGAGTGGTCATGGCCTTTGTAGCTTCTGGGCTGCGCTTGTACTCATAGCAATACAATCCTAAATGGGGTTGTAGGAAAAGATCAAAGGCACTCTGGGAGACATAGATTGTGCACAAAATTCGGAGTTGCTGCCCCTGGCAAGGCCGGAGCTACGGTGACTGCATCCCGTCATGCATGAGAGAGAGGGAGGGAGAGAGGGAGGGAGAGAGAGAGAGAGAGTAGTAACAGCTGCCTCAATAGATTTCTCGATTAAGTTCAAGTGTTGTCAAATTGGTGTCTGTTGCATTACCGGAGGAGTGTCGTGTCCAGCGGCATTTGTCCCATCTACTGAAGGGAGAGGGATTATTCAATTGGAGTTTGTGCGGTCGCGACTATATAGACGCACCTGTATGTCCGAACGGTCAAGTGTTTGTAGGTCGGCGAGTCTGGAAGCGCTCCCTGCGAGAGTGAGTGACCTTGAGGCAATCGATCTTGAACAAGGACATCAGACTCGGCAATGTTGACTGTGGGCTACACATTAATCTGAACACAAAACCGAGTGTGTACAAGGCCATCGTCTTGAGTATAATCCTGTATAGATGCAGACGTGAAACGTCTACTTTAACCTAGCCATGCAACTGAAACACTTTCATCCCCCTTGCCTCTGCAGCATACTGAAGCTGAGAGGGCAAGACCGGATTCCAGACAGCGAAGTCCTAGAACGGAACGGAATCCTCAGCATCCATCTTATGTTGAAGCAACTGCAACTACAATGGCCAAGTGATGGTGGCACAAATGAATGATGGAATGCAGTAGAGACGTCTTCGAAAATGGTGCCGTGGCCAGTAGTCAGTGGCAGGTCCTGGAGTTGACGTCCAACAACATCCGCGTCATAGGGAGAACCAACACGGCGTTGCTCAGCGATGTCGATCTCGGGATTGAGTTGCGGATAAGCGATGGAGGGTCGGGACAGTACCTCAACTACCTCATTTCGTAGCCTGTCAATGTGACGGATATTTGGCGTGAACTGCAAAACTTAGTCCAGCTGACGGTTCTCCCAGTGGTTGCGCCTGTTGGAATTCGACTTAAACGCAAAGAAAAATGGATTTTTATAGATGAAAACGATAAAATCTCTGTCCTGATGGAAGTGCAGTTGTGGAAGACGGCTAAAAGCTCCCACTCAAATGTGTTATAACACGATTTTACAAGTGACACTTTCTGGAGATGAAAGCTAGAGGTTGGGTCTGACATTTGAGGCGCTGCTGAAGGACTGCGCCAACTGCCACACGGGAAATGGAAACGTCGGCAAGGGGAATGGCGACGTCGGAATAAACCGCCCATAGGAATTCGCCATGTGAAGAAAGCATTGCAGTCGATGGGTAGAAGTGGGAGGTGGAAATACCCCGTTGTCCGGGACCTTCGAGAAAGAGGACGGATGCCAGTGGAGTCAACCAGATGCCTGAAGCTCGAGGAATGGAACGTGAAAAATGCACTTGGATGGGTAACAACGCCAAATTATTGAAGGTTGTCAAGTACTGTTGAAAGATTTTTCGGTGTTCTTCAGTAATGAAGTTAACTACCAACAAGTTGTCAGTATAGACGAAGACAAAGGGTAGGCCGTAAAGCACTCTGCCTACGAACATCTGGAAGGTCTGGTAGGTGGTGCGGAGTCAAAAAGGCATACACAGGAGATCAGCTAGAGCAAAGAACGTGGTGACAGCCGTTCTCGAAACATCCTATAAGTGCATTGGGATTTAATTTTAGGTCCAAACTAAGTCGATCTTCTAAAAGATAGACCAGGAAAAATCCCGGGAATACAGAATAGGATAGTGGTCCGGGATGGTTACGTTTTTCAAGGCCTTGTAGTCACCGGTGGGACGTTTTTTTAGTTTCGACGCTACTTACGTCATGTAGTGTCCCAGTTTCAGGCCGTTTCCGTTTACGGGTAACTGCTTTGTTATCTAAAATTAGCAAAGTTGAGAGCTGCGGGTTGATAATTTAAGAAACACGGCGGGCTCACCGGAACATTCTATTTGTATGCTGACGTTTCGGAGAGCTTGTTTGGCTCACCGAAAGGCGTTTGAGCCCTCTGCTGCTGTTTTTCGGTCCGCTGGCTCGTTTTCTTCGTAGGGTGAGTTCGCTCTCGCGCTGTGTCTGTGTAGCTTTCTTGAGTACTGCGTAGCCGTCTTATCCAGAGTTTCTTGTACATAACGATGCAAGACTGCGGAAAGGTCAAGATGCCTGTTAATGGAGTTGGCATCTGAATACCATGCCCCAAGCTTTAACGTTCCATCTCTTAGTTACCCAGGCCTACGATGTTGGTTCCCTGAAGACCGAAGGTATGGTCAGTTGCTCCTACGTGTGTTGCAAGCTGAGTTTAGGGGTCTAGCCTCCAAGCTGTCGAATTGTGCTCCTGCAGGCTGGTCTACGTGCTCCGCCCGGTTTCCCCAGCGTACTTGCAGTCCCCCTCGTTGCAAATTACTTTGTAGACAACTGCTGAGGTTTCAGTTAGTGACAGCGTGTCCTTGGGTTGAATCCAACGGCAGTTAATTGTTGCCGTTTGGTCGGGGGGCTATGTCTACTTTGGTGGGTTTTTAGAGTCGATAAACCGCCTCAGAAACTCCCTTAATGTTGGAAAAGGCCCTCCAGACTTTAGGTTGCTGCTCCCCTGGCCGTGTTGAACCACAGTGCGTGGGCCTGCGCCCTTTCCCATCTCTGAGGCCGTTGAGACACACCACATTCATATATCAAAGGGGCGCTGATATTCATACCGGTAACTACGGCTTATTGCAAATAATAATGTGTTTGCTGAACTGTTCACCGTAGCGTTTATGCTTAGGGTAAGGCTGGGTGAAAATTAAGGTTTGAGTTTAGTTTTATGTTAGGCTTAGTGTGAGCGTTAATAAACAGACATTTACCGTAAAATTAAGGTCTGAGTTTAGTTTTATTTTAGGCTTAGTGTTAGCGTTAAGAAACAGAAATTTACCTTAAGTCCACGTATTTTAAGCGGGTGGGGCGGTTTCTTTGCACTTGTCATGTTTACGTGGTCATACAAGTTATCCTTACCTAAGTAAAGTTTTCTTGACTAGTTATTTTCTTCTCACTTTTACTGCCGTATATAGGTTTTACCATGTTATTCGCCTTACGTATAAGGATAAACGGATGACAAAACCACAGGTAGCCACGTTGGTGTCAACTGCGGAACGTTATCCATTCCACTGCTCTTGAGGTCCTCGAATACGCACATCATCCGTGTCAGGGGTGGTTTGACGACAATGACGTGGATATCAGCAACCTTCTCGTCGAGGAGAACAGACTACGCATTACCACATGGACGGCCAGATCGAAAATAACAGAGTGGCCTTCTTCAAATGCTACTGCTCTAAACAGCAACGCCTGTGGGAGATGCAGGACGCCTGGGTGACTCACAAAGTGGAAGGTATCCAATTGTGTATGGACCGCAACTCAATGAACAACTTTGACCCCATCAAGTCCATCAATGTTGCCTGCAGCAAGGAAACCACGCTGCAGCTCAACTCGGATGGTACATCACTTCTGACGGAGTAATCATTAATTCTGAAGCGGTGGGCCGCACACTTTAGCAATGTAGATAAATCTAAACTGCACACCAGAACTGGTTGTTATTATCGCTGACGTTTCGGAGGGCTTGGCCGGCTCTCCATTACCCAAGCGTCTACTGCTAATATCGTTATCAGTGTTTTCAATTACAGGCTGAACTTATCGGCCTTGGACGTATCGACTTTTCTCTCGCTCGCTGCCTTGGCATCTGCTTGGATGTTTGTACAGCTTGACAACCGCTGGTGTTGGGCAACTCAACATCGGTTGAGGGTGCTTGTAAGCCTGATTCCTCTTCCGGTGGGTGCGTCGCGGGGCAGTCTACGCTTATATGCCGTAGTTCCAGTGTAACCATATTGCTCTATGTTTTATGCGTATAATGAGGCAGGAAAATATAGGAAGTTGGAAAGTCTAGATGCCTGTTGACGGAGCTGACATGTGAATACCATGCTTCAAGCGTAGGACGTTCGGCTGTTGAGTTCCTTCTACGTAGGATGGCCGCTCCTTGAATGTCAAAGGTGGGGTCAGCCTCTCCAATACGGACTGCAAGCTGTGAGTTTTGGTCTAGCCTCCAAGCCGCCAGTTTGTGCTCATGTAGGCGAGTCTGCAATTCTCATCCAGTTGCCCCGACGTATTTGCAGCCCCCCTCATTACAACATATTTGATAGACAACTGCGGGGGATTCGGTAGGGGTCGATGGGCTACGTCTACTCTGCTTTCTCCGTCCCCACCCTATTCAGTCTCGTGCTCTTTGCCATGCTGATGGACGTCTACCGTGACAAACACCCTTGAATCTGCACCGCTTACAGGACCGATGGCCATCTTGTCAATTGCCGGCGCTTGCTGGTCTTAACGTGTCTATCTACGAATACTTCCTATGACTCGCTCTTCGCAGCCGACAGCGTGTTTGACAACGTGACGGAAGAGAATATGCAAAGGAGCATGTACCTTTTTGCCGATGCCTGAGCAAACTTCGGACTAACAATGAAAACGGACCAAGTGGTGGTTATGCAACAAACAGCAGCCAAGACTGAATGAAATATCCCTCGCTCCAATTTCGGTGCCAGCCAACTACCAACCGTGGACAACGCCGTCTATTTAAGCAGCACTGAAATTGACGGCAAAGTTGAACACCAGATGTCCAAAGTCAGCCAGACATTTGGCCGTTTTGTGGAGTGGTCATGGCCTTTGTAGCTTCTGGGCTGCGCTTGTACTCATAGCAATACAATCCTAAATGGGGTTGTAGGAAAAGATCGAAGGCACTCTGGGAGACATAGATTGTGCACAAAATTCGGAGTTGCTGCCCCTGGCAAGGCCGGAGCTACGGTGACTGCATCCCGTCATGCATGAGAGAGAGGGAGGGAGAGAGGGAGGGAGAGAGAGAGAGAGAGTAGTAACAGCTGCCTCAATAGATTTCTCGATTAAGTTCAAGTGTTGTCAAATTGGTGTCTGTTGCATTACCGGAGGAGTGTCGTGTCCAGCGGCATTTGTCCCATCTACTGAAGGGAGAGGGATTATTCAATTGGAGTTTGTGCGGTCGCGACTATATAGACGCACCTGTATGTCCGAACGGTCAAGTGTTTGTAGGTCGGCGAGTCTGGAAGTGCTCCCTGCGAGAGTGAGTGACCTTGAGACAATCGGTCTTGAACAAGGACATCAGACTCGGCAATGTTGACTGTGGGCTACACATTCATCTGAACACCAAACCGAGTATGTACAAGGCCATCGTCTTGAGTATAATCCTGCAGAGATGCAGACGTGAAACGTCTACTTTAACCTAGCCATGCAACTGAAACACTTTCATCCCCTTTGCCTCTGCAGCATACTGAAGCTGAGAGGGCAAGACCGGATTCCAGACAGCGAAGTCCTAGAACGGAACGGAATCCTCAGCATCCATCTTATGTTGAAGCAACTGCAAGTACAATAGCGAAGTGATAGTGGCACAAATGAATGATGGAATGCAGTAGAGACGTCTTCGAAAATGGTGCCGTGGCCAGTAGTCAGTGGCAGGTCCTGGAGTTGACGTCCAACAACATCCGCGTCATAGGGAGAACCAACACGGCGTTGCTCAGCGATGTCGATCTCGGGATTGAGTTGCGGATAAGCGATGGAGGGTCGGGACAGTACCTCAACTACCTCATTTCGTAGCCTGTCAATGTGACGGATATTTGGCGTGAACTGCAAAACTTAGTCCAGCTGACGGTTCTCCCAGTGGTTGCGCCTGTTGGAATTCGACTTAAACGCAAAGAAAAATGGCTTTTTATAAGTGAAAACGATAAAATCTCTGTCCTGATGGAAGTTCCGTTGTGGTAGACGGCTAAAAGCTCCCACTCAAAGGTCTTATAACACGATTTTACAAGTGACACTTTCTGGAGATGAAAGCTAGAGGTTGGGTCTGACATTTGAGGCGCTGCTGAAGGACTGCGCCAACTGCCACACGGGAAATGGAAACGTCGGCAAGGGGAATGGCGACGTCGGAATAAACCGCCCATAGGAATTCGCCATGTGAAGAAAGCATTGCAGTCGATGAGTAGAAGTGGGAGGTGGAAATACCCCGTTGTCCGGGACCTTCGAGAAAGAGGACGGATGCCAGTGGAGTCAACCAGATGCCTGAGAAGCTCGAGGAATGGAACGTGAAAATGCACTTGGATGGGTAACAACGCCAAATTATTGAAGGTTGTCAAGTACTGTTGAAAGATTTTTTTCGGTGTTCTTCAGTAATGAAGTTAACTACCAACAAGTTGTCAGTATAGACGAAGACAAAGGGTAGGCCGTAAAGCACTCTGCCTACGAACATCTGGAAGGTCTGGTAGGTGGTGCGGAGTCAAAAAGGCATACACAGGAGATCAGCTAGAGCAAAGAACGTGGTGACAGCCGTTCTCGAAACATCCTATAAGTGCATTGGGATTTAATTTTAGGTCCAAACTAAGTCGATCTTCTAAAAGATAGACCAGGAAAAATCCCGGGAATACAGAATAGGATAGTGGTCCGGGATGGTTACGTTTTTCAAGGCCTTGTAGTCACCGGTGGGACGTTTTTTTAGTTTCGACGCTACTTACGTCATGTAGTGTCCCAGTTTCAGGCCGTTTCCGTTTACGGGTAACTGCTTTGTTATCTAAAATTAGCAAAGTTGAGAGCTGCGGGTTGATAATTTAAGAAACAAGGCGGGCTCACCGGAACATTCTATTTGTATGCTGACGTTTCGGAGAGCGTGTTTGGCTCACCGAAAGGCGTTTGAGCCCTCTGCTGCTGTTTTTGGTCCGCTGGCTCGTTTCTTCGTAGGGTGAGTTCGCTCTCGCGCTGTGTCTGTGTAGCTTTCTTGAGTACTGCGTAGCCGTCTTATCCAGAGTTTCTTGTACTTAACGATGCAAGACTGCGGAAAGGTCAAGATGCCTGTTAATGGAGTTGGCATCTGAATACCATGCCCCAAGCTTTAACGTTCCATCTCTTAGTTACCCAGGCCTACGATGTTGGTTCCCTGAAGACCGAAGGTATGGTCAACTGCACCTACGTGTGTTGCAAGCTGAGTTTAGGGGTCTAGCCTCCAAGCTGTCGAATTGTGCTCCTGCAGGCTGGTCTACGTGCTCCGCCCGGTTTCCCCAGCGTACTTGCAGTCCCCCTCGTTGCAAATTACTTTGTAGACAACTGCTGAGGTTTCAGTTAGTGACAGCGTGTCCTTGGGTTGAATCAAACGGCAGTTAATTGTTGCCGTTTGGTCGGGGGGGGGCGCTATGTCTACTTTGGTGGGTTTTTAGAGTCGATAAACCGCCTCAGAAACTCACTTAATGTTGGGAAAGGCCCTCCAGACTTTAGGTTGCTGCTCCCCTGGCCGTGTTGAACCACAGTGCGTGGGCCTGCGCCCTTTCCCATCTCTGAGGCCGTTGAGACACCCACATTCATATATCAAAGGGGCGCTGATATTCATACCGGTAACTACGGCTTATTGCAAATAATAATGTGTTTGCTGAACTGTTAACCGTAGCGTTTATGCTTAGGGTAAGGCTGGGTGAAAATTAAGGTTTGAGTTTAGTTTTATGTTAGGCTTAGTGTGAGCGTTAATAAACAGACATTTACCGTAAAATTAAGGTCTGAGTTTAGTTTTATTTTAGGCTTAGTGTTAGCGTTAAGAAACAGACATTTACCTTAAGTCCACGTAGTTTTAGCGGGTGGGGCGGTTTCTTTGCACTTGTCATGTTTACGTGGTCATACAAGTTATCCTTACCTAAGTAAAGTTTTCTTGACTAGTTATTTTCTTCTCACTTTTACTGCCGTATATAGGTTTTACCATGTTATCCGCCTTACGTTTAAGGATAAACGGATGACAAAACCACAGGTAGCCACGTTGGTGTCAACTGCGGAACGTTATCCATTCCACTGCTCGTGAGGTCCTCGAATACGCACATCATCCGTGTCAGGGGTGGTTTGACGACAATGACGTGGATATCAGCAACCTTCTCGTCGAGGAGAACAGACTACGCATTACCACATGAACGGCCAGATCGAAAATAACAGAGTGGCCTTCTTCAAATGCTACTGCTCTAAACAGCAACGCCTGTGCGAGATGCAGGACGCCTGGGTGACTCACAAAGTGGAAGATATCCAATTGTGTATGGACCGCAACTCAATGAACAACTTTGACCCCATCAAGTCCATCAAAGTTGCCTGCAGCAAGGAAACCACGCTGCAGCTCAACTCGGATGGTACAACACTTCTGACGGAGTAATCATTAATTCTGAAGCGGTGGGCCGCACACTTTAGCAATGTAGATAAATCTAAACTGCACACCAGAACTGGTTTTTATCATCGCTGACGTTTCGGAGGGCTTGGCCGGCTCTCCATTACCCAAGCGTCTACTGCTAATATCGTTATCAGTGTTTTCAATTACAGGCTGAACTTGTCGGCCTTGGACGGATCGACTTTTCTCTCGCTCGCTGCCTCGGCATCTGCTTGGATGTTTGTACAGCTTGACAACCGCTGGTGTTGGGCAACTTAACATCGGTTGAGGGTGCTTGTAAGCCTGATTCCTCTTCCGGTGGGTGCGTCGCGGGGCTGTCTACGCTTATATGCCTTAGTACCAGTGTAACCATATTGCTCTGGGTTTTATGCGTATAATGACGCAGGAAAATATAGGAAGTTGGAAAGTCTAGATGCCTGTTGACGGAGCAGACATGTGAATACCATGCCTCAAGCGTAGGTCGTTCGGCTGTTGAGTTCCTTCTGCGTAGGATGGCCGCTCCTTGAATGTCAAAGGTGGGGTCAGCCTCTCCAATACGGACTGCAAGCTGTGAGTTTTGGTCTAGCCTCCAAGCCGCCAGTTTGTGCTCATGTAGGCGAGTCTGCAATTCTCATCCAGTTGCCCCGACGTATTTGCAGTCCCCCTCATTACAACATATTTGATAGACAACTGCGGGGGATTCGGTAGGGGGCAGTCTGTCCTTAGGTTGCATAACACGATGACAAATTGTCGCCTGAGGTCGATGGGCTACGCCTACTCTGCTTTCTCCGTCCCCACCCTATTCAGTCTCGTGCTCTTTGCCATGCTGATGGACGTCTACCGTGACAAGCACCCTTGAATCTGCACCGCTTACAGGACCGATGGCCATCTTGTCAATTGCCGGCGCTTGCTGGTCTTAACGTGTCTATCTACGAATACTTCCTATGACTCGCTCTTCGCAGCCGACAGCGTGTTTGACAACGTGACGGAAGAGAATATGCAAAGGAGCATGTACCTTTTTGCCGATGCCTGAGCAAACTTCGGACTAACAATGAAAACGGACCAAGTGGTGGTTATGCAACAAACAGCAGCCAAGACTGAATGAAATATCCCTCGCTCCAATTTCGGTGCCAGCCAACTTCCAACCGTGGACAACGCCGTCTATTCAAGCAGCACTGAAATTGACGGCAAAGTTGAACACCAGATGTCCAAAGTCAGCCAGACATTTGGCCGTTTTGTGGAGTGGTCATGGCCTTTGTAGCTTCTGGGCTGCGCTTGTACTCATAGCAATACAATCCTAAATGGGGGTTGTAGGAAAAGATCGTAGGCACTCTGGGAGACATAGATTGTGCACAAAATTCGGAGTTGCTGCCCCTGGCAAGGCCGGAGCTACGGTGACTGCATCCCGTCATGCATGAGAGAGAGGGAGGGAGAGAGAGAGAGGGAGGGAGGTAGGGAGAGAGAGAGAGAGAGTAGTAACAGCTGCCTCAATAGATTTCTGGATTAAGTTCAAGTGTTGTCAAATTGGTGTCTGTTGCATTACCGGAGGAGTGTCGTGTCCAGCGGCATTTGTCCCATCTACTGAAGGGAGAGGGATTGTTCAATTGGAGTTTGTGCGGTCGCGACTATATAGACGCACCTGTATGTCCGAACGGTCAAGTGTTTGTAGGTCGGCGAGTCTGGAAGCGCTCCCTGCGAGAGTGAGTGACCTTGAGACAATCGGTCTTGAACAAGGACATCAGACTCGGCAATGTTGACTGTGGGCTACACATTCATCTGAACACCAAACCGAGTATGTACAAGGCCATCGTCTTGAGTATAATCCTGCAGAGATGCAGACGTGAAACGTCTACTTTAACCTAGCCATGCAACTGAAACACTTTCATCTCCTTTGCCTCTGCAGCATACTGAAGCTGAGAGGGTAAGACCAGATTCCAGACAGTGAAGTCCTAGAACGGAACGGAATCCTCAGAATCCATCTTATGTTGAAGCAACTGCAGCTACAATGGCGAAGTGATAGTGACACAAATGAATGATGGAATGCAGTAGAGACGTCTTCGAAAATGGTGCGGTGGCCAGTAGTCAGTGGCTGGTCCTGGAGTTGACGTCCAACAACATCCGCGTCATAGGGAGAACCAACACGGCGTTGCTCAGCGATGTCGATCTCGGGATTGAGTTGCGGATAAGCGATGGAGGGTCGGGACAGTACCTCAACCACCTCATTTCGTGGCCTGTCAATGTGACGGATATTTGGCATGAACTGCAAAACTTAGTCCAGCTGACGGTTCTCCCAGTGGTTGCGCCTGTTGGAATTCGACTTAAACGCAAAGGAAAATGGCTTTTTATAAGTGAAAACGATAAAATCTCTGTCCTGATGGAAGTTCCGTTGTGGTAGACGGTTATAACACGATTTTGCAAGTGAAACTTTCTGGAGATGAAAGCTAGAGGTTGGGTCTGACATTTGAGGCGTTGCTGAAGGACTGCGCCAACTGCCACGAGGGAAATGGAAACGTCGGCAAGGGGAATGGCGACGTCGGAATAAACCGCCCGTAGGAATTCGCCATGTGAAGAAAGCATTGCAGTCGATGGATAGAAGTGGGAGGTGGAAATACCCAGTTGTCCGGGACCTTCGAGAAAGAGGACGGATGAAAGTGGAGTTGACCAGATGTCTGAGAAGCTCGAGGAATGGAACGTGAAAATGCACTTGGATGGGTAACAACGCCAAATTATTGAAGGTTGTCAAGTACTGTTGAAAGATTTTTTCGGTGTTCTTTAGTAATGAAGTTAACTACCAAAAGGTTGTCAGTATAGACGAAGACAAAGGGTAGGCCGTAAAGCACTCTGCCTACGAACATCTGGAAGGTCTGGTAGGTGGTGCGGAGTCAAAAAGGCATACACAGGAGATCAGCTAGAGCAAAGAACGTGGTGACAGCCGTTCTCGAAACATCCTCCAAGCGCATTGGGATTTAATTTTAGGTCCAAACTAAGTCGATCTTCTAAAAGATAGACCAGGAAAAATCCCGGGAATACAGAATAGGATAGTGGTCCGGGATGGTTACGTTTTTCAAGGCCTTATAGTCACCGGTGGGACGTTTTTTTAGTTTCAACGCTACTTACGTCATGTAGTGTCCCAGTTTCAGGCCGTTTCCGTTTACGGGTAACTGCTTTGTTATCTAAAATTAGCAAAGTTGAGAGCTGCGGGTTGATAATTTAAGAAACAAGGTGGGCTCACCGGAACATTCTATTTGTATGCTGACGTTTCGGAGAGCTTGTTTGGCTCACCGAAAGGCGTTTGAGCCCTCTGCTGCTGTTTTTCGGTCCGCTGGCTCGTTTTCTTCGTAGGGTGAGTTCGCTCTCGCGCTGTGTCTGCGTAGCTTTCTTGAGTACTGCGTAGCCGTCTTATCCAGAGTTTCTTGTACATAACGATGCAAGACTGCGGAAAGGTCAAGATGCCTGTTAATGGAGTTTACATCTGAATATCGCGCCCCAAGTTTTAGCATTCCATCTTTTATTTACCCTGGCCTACGATGTTGGTTCCCTGAAGACCGAAGGTATGGTCAGTTGCTCCTACGTGTGTTGCAAGCTGAGTTTAGGGGTCTAGCCTCCAAGCTGTCGAATTGTGCTCCTGCAGGCTGGTCTACGTGCTCCGCCCGGTTTCCCCAGCGTACTTGCAGTCCCCCTCATTGCAAATTACTTTGTAGACAACTGCTGAGGTTTCAGTTAGTGACAGCGTGTCCTTGGGTTGAATCAAACGGCAGTTAATTGTTGCCGTTTGGTCGGGGGGCTATGTCTACTTTGGTGGGTTTTTAGAGTCGATAAACCGCCTCAAAAACTCACTTAATGTTGGGAAAGGCCCTCTAGACTTTAGGTTGCTGCTCCCCTGGCCGTGGTCTATGCGCATGCTGCCTGTTTTTTTCTTGTTGTGTTCTTGTTTGTGTTGAACCACAGTGCGTGGGCGTGCGCCCTTTCCCATCTCTGGTTCGCCTGACTCTGTCTTGACCCGGGCCCAGGTGGGGGAGTGGAGTGTTTATGGATTCCCGGGGAATTTTTTCGGGCGAAGTCAAAGCTTAGCCGACATGGATCCTAGCAATGATGTCAAAAGGCTCGCCAAGTGATGGCTAAGCTCCGAGCCATACTTCCACGCGCTCCGGCAAGTAAGTTATACATCGACCCTAACTTGCTAACGTGTTCTTTTGCGTTTGTCCGCGTAGATGGTGTTGGTAAGCCACTACAGCGGCTCTTCGACGGACCATTTCGAGTTCTATCACGCCCAGGAAAGCATTTCAAAATGATCCGTGGCGACCGCACTGAGGTCGTATCATTCGACCGCTTGAAGGTGGCTTATACCGAGCCTTTCCAACCGTCCGAAAAACAGGGCCTTCTCAACTGCTGCAGTGCCTCTTCTGATTTCCCAACCGCGACTCAAGCCTGCTAACCCTGCGCTTCCCCCTACCCCATCAACTCCACCCCATACGCGCAGTGGTCGTCATGTCCGTTTTACTGATCATTACAATCTTGTATATTATGCCTAACACTTCTATGTTTCCTCACGTTACATTTTGACCTCCTTTCTCCTAGGAGAGCGAGCATTGTAGTGACAAAATAGCGTTTTGTTTTAGTAGGTTAAAAATACTCCCGTAAAATCGACACACAACGTTTTCAGAATTGTACAATCAGTTACGTTTTCTTGACTAGGTATATTTTTCTCCCGTTTACTGGCGTATATAAGTTTTAGGATGGTATTCGCCTTACATACAAGGAAAAATGCATTTGTCCTTTTAAATTCTACTTACATAAACCTTTTCCTGACGTCTAATAATAATTATTATTATCACAAACATTATATTTAATGTCCGTCTGCGGATAGTTTCAAAATAAATATGTCTTACGTATTGAGGTAGCGGTGAAAAATAAAGGCTTACTTGAATACTTACACTGGCTTATTTGGGTTGCGTCCCATAAGAGAAATTGGCTCTGCAAAGAAACCACCCCACCGTGTTAAAAATAAATGTCCAAGTGCGGCTGTATGGTCAGCACTCGTCGATCATCCGACACGTGAGAGTAAATTGCCATACGCCATTTCCCAAGGACTTACGTCAGTTTATTTCGTCTGACGATGAGATTGGGGACCAGTCTTGAAAATTTACGCATTGAAGTTTCTATTTTCTTAAAGAATTTCATATTTTCTTATTGAATGTCTTGGGATGCCTATATATATATATATATATATATATATATATATATATATATATATATATATATATATATATTTATGTGATAGTGTGGGGCTCACCGATCTGCTTAAGGAACATGCATGTTCCGTTGCGCCCTGGAGCTCAGACTTGAGCCCTCGCAGGCGGTCGCATAGCGACGTGTAGCATATGATGGAATGGAACCGACAAAGACAAGGGAGACCGGAAGGGCCATTTCTGGCTTATTAGCCGTCATCAGCCAGTCATACCCAATCCCAAGTGTGGCACACATGGGATTCGAACCCGCGACATTTGGTTTTTGAGTCGAACGCTCTACCATTGAGCCACGGGCTCGTTGTTTTGTCGGTTGTGATCGGGAATATGATGATAGTGTGGGGCTCACCGATCTGCTTAAGGAACATGCATGTTCCGTTGTGCCCTGGAACTCAGACTAGAGTACTCACAGGCAGTCGCATAGCGACGTGTAGCATATGATTGAATGGAAATGACAAAGACAAGGGAGACCGGAATGGCCATTTCTGGCTTATTAGCCGTCATCAGCCAGTCATACCCAATCCCAAGTGTGGCACACCTGGGATTCGAACCCACGACATTTGGTTTTTGAGTCGAACGCTCTACCATTGAGCCACGGGCTCGTTGTTTTGTCGGTTGTGGCGACCGCACTGAGGTCGTATCATTCGACCGCTTGAAGGTGGCTTATACCGAGCCTTTCCAACCGTCCGAAAAACAGGGCCTTCTCAACTGCTGCAGTGCCTCTTCTGATTTCCCAACCGCGACTCAAGCCTGCTAACCCTGCGCTTCCCCCTACCCCATCAACTCCACCCCATACGCGCAGTGGTCGTCATGTCCGTTTTACTGATCATTACAATCTTGTATATTATGCCTAACACTTCTATGTTTCCTCACGTTACATTTTGACCTCCTTTCTCCTAGGAGAGCGAGCATTGTAGTGACAAAATAGCGTTTTGTTTTAGTAGGTTAAAAATACTCCCGTAAAATCGACACACAACGTTTTCAGAATTGTACAATCAGTTACGTTTTCTTGACTAGGTATATTTTTTCTCCCGTTTACTGGCGTATATAAGTTTTAGGATGGTATTCACCTTACATACAAGGAAAGATGCATTTGTCCTTTTAAATTCTACTTACATAAACCTTTCCTGACGTCTAATAATAATTATTATTATCACAAACATTATATTTAATGTCCGTCTGCGGATAGTTTCAAAATAAATATGTATTACGTATTGAGGTAGCGGTGAAAAATAAACCTGGCTACTAAATAAAGAGGCTTACTTGAATACTTACACTGGCTTATTTGGGTTGCACTGGTTCGCCTTCCGTGGCGCGTTACTGTAGAGGTGGCTGAAGCTGTCCTTCGCCAGAGTAGTGAATTTGAATTCCTGTGTCCATTTATTAACCAAATATATGCAATTATGTCACCAGAACGTTCCAATGACAATTGAACTCGATAAGTACCTGGACAGAGCAAGCGGTTTGTGGTTTGTTTACGTTGTGGAATTTTTTTGCGTCATTTTTAGTCCAAATAAGTTATGGACTAATAGCACTTGAATAATTTAAATTCAGAGAGCACGAGTACCCTTCCTGAAATAGGGCAGAATTTCGGTTGGGTTTGGGTCCTCGAGATTCGCGCGGCAGACTGCTTGGCAGGGGATTAGAACGCAGCCTCATTGGCAAACCAAAGCCAGTAGTCCATGTAATATGGGAACTCTAACCCTAATCATAACCGTGACCTGAACCCTCATCCTTAAACTCCAACTATATACCAGCCCCCACTCAAAGGAAACACTAGATTCTAGTCATTGTTGCAACCCCAATGGCAAACTACCACCATCAGCCCTAAAACAATACTTAAGCTGGGGTCCCATAAGAGAAATTGGCTCTGCAAAGAAACTACCCCACCTTGTTAAAAATAACTGTCCAAGTGCGGCTGCATTGTCAGCACTCGTCGATCATCCGACACGTGAGAGTAAATTGCCATACGCCATTTCCCAAGGACTTACGTCAGTTTATTTCGTCTGACGACGAGCTTGGGGACCAGTCTTGAAAATTTACGCATTGAAGTTTCTATTTTCTTAAAGAATTTCATATTTTCTTATTGAATGTCTTGGGATGCCTATATATATATATATATATATATATATATATATATATATATATATATATATATGATAGTGTGGGGCTCACCGATCTGCTTAAGGAACATATATGCTCCGTTGTGCCCTGGAGCTCAGACAAGAGCCTCGCAGGCTGTCGCATAGCGATGTGTAGCATATGATGGAATGGAACCGACAAAGACAAGGGAGACCGGAATGGCCATTTCTGGCTTATTAGCCGTCATCAGCCTGTCATACCCAATCCCAGGTGTGCCAGGTAAGCCCCACACTATCATCATATTACCGATCACAACCGACAAAACAACGAGCCCGTGGCTCAATGGTAGAGCGTTCGACTCGAATACCAAAGGTCACGGGTTCGAATCCCAGGTGTGCCACACTAGGGATTGGGTATGACTGGCTGATGACGGCTAATAAGCCGGAAATGGCCATTCCGGTCTCCCTTGTCTTTGTCGGTTCCATTCCATATATATATATATATATATATAGTTGAAGTTCTTTGGGAACAAAATAACCTTATTATGTAAATTTTCGAATGTGGTGCCCCAGTTCTTTTTCAGACAAATAGGAATGTACAGAATACAGTCAACCTTAAACAATGCCTAACACAAGATTCTATGGTTGGCTTAATTTTGAGCCAATAGACATCCAGAATTTTAAGTTATCCGGTTGATAGTGGCTGTTTTCGCCTCCACTTGACCTTGAGAGATTTGTAATTGGCATCTTAATCGATATGCCTGCTAATGCATGCCTCGTTTGAGTGCATTGCCTCCAGGAATTCGCGACCCTTCCTTGTTGGGCAGGTGCCAACGATGTGGGTATCCTCCCATGCAAATAGGTGTCCTGTGTCCAGGGTGTGAATGGCTACCTGAGATAAGGGGTCTCGTCTCCTCACCGCTAACTGATGTTCATGAAAACGGGTAGATAGAGATTTCCCGCTTTGGCCACAAAAAACTGTATCACAACTGGGACACGGTATTTTGAGACGACTTATTTTCGATTGAAATAGCCAGCTGTCTGGGGTGTACAAGCTGGGTGCACAAAGTTGTTGTAGGTTTGTGCGCTATTTGTATATGGTGGTTATTGAGCTGTCTTTCGAGAAGCTCAGATAAATACTTTACATACGGGAGGGTTTACCAGTTTGTTGGTTTTGACGCCTGAGAGGTCATAGATCTGGAAATAACTTTTTCCATACGCACTACTGTAAATAATAGCATCATCTTTGTTCATAATTTCTCGGATTTTGATGACGTAGGAATAAGTGGTGAAAGAACCTAAAACCAATGTAGATAACGATTGTAACATTTGCACTCTCTGTTGTGATTCGATGTAATTTCGTATCATGAAGCACTATCGAGCGGTCCGCGTGCCGCAATTTCATTTATAAATTTCAAATTTCCACATATAATTCTTACTTCTGGACAAGTGAATAATCATGTCAGCGCATGCTTTGTATTTTCGAAATCAGGATCGTATTTTTGTATCCCGGCAATTTTGTGGATGAAGGCAGAAAGCCTTCTGTGTCAATGAGGGCTCTTGCCCTCATTAGTGGTGTGGACTGTAAAGTAAACATGATGATTTATGAGGTGATGCGCGTAGCAAATGAGCGTCAATTTAGGGCCACAGGTTGACACAACTGCAACAGCGTAAATTAAACTATTTCCGTTTAAACTGATAAAGACTTATCCAGAAAAGAGATTGTATGTAGCCAATAAGTTCACCCCCTATGATACAAGCTATCCGCAAATTCATATTGTATATGCATTCGGTTAACTCATTGATTCAAGAGCTGACGAACCCATCTGAATGTATTTTTACAAGAAGCATAATGAAAATGAGTATCTGCACGAAGAATTGTCCTACGAAGAATACACCAAGATATTTGATGTAATGGTACATACTATTAGTTAGTACGGTAGCAAGGCCCTAAGCTAAAAAACGAAGATACTAAAGAAACTTTTAATCGAGGATTGTCGGTACTTTCTCCCATAATTGTCGACCCATGGTGAAAGATAATTGCCCATTTGCAGTGCTGACTCCTCCTGAAATAATTAGCCCTAAATAACAAGAGCAAACCAATATCGCTCTAGATTTAATAACGCAAGGAACCTCGCACCTTACTTTGAAGCTCAAAAGTTTTCTTCTCTTTCAATGCAAATTTCAGCTAGCAAATAAAATTCTAACAATTTAACCTCCTAGTCCAAGCAGCTGCTGGTGACCTCGTCTACGTGTACTATGTACACGACCTGGCCTCCCAAACACAAGCACCAGGATTTCACATAACAGGGGGTTTAACAGCTTACATCTCACATGTGTGAGATAGCCAGAGGTCAAGTTGAGAAGGAGCCATCGCAGCCTGACTCTCAGGCCACCAGTCAGCCACTCCACACAACGCACATTAGACTAACTGCGCGGTTTGAGTTGAATTGTCAGTTGGCAACCTTCCAACCGCGGCACTCAACGTTACCGCACACGCTTCTCCTCCCCCACCTGAGCCCGGTCTCACGACACGGACAAGAAGCCCGGAGATGAGAGAGGTCGCAGGTGGCTGGCGCGACTGGAGCCGCCCCTGGGCGTACCACCACACCTGGCTCGGATCCCACAGAGTGGGAGTGCCATAAAGACCACATGAAGAAGGAGCCATTGCAGCCTGACTCTCAGTCCGCCAGTCAGCCACTCCACACAAAACACACATTGGGCTGACCACGCGGTCCGAGTTATCCCGTCAGTTGGCAACCTTCCAAGCCACGGCTTTTAGCTAACCGTGATAGTCTAAGCACGTCAGATTGTTTATAGTGAGGAACATGCGCTGAGGAACATGCGCTGAGGAGCATGCGCTGAGCTGTCGACCTCACTCTCTCCCCAACCCCCACCATCAGACACTGTCCGAGCCGGTCAGTTGCCTGATGTGGGAGTGGGCGCATTGGCTGATGGATCGGCGTACCCGTCTTCGCGCGCCACAGCACGACCTGGCCCCCATAACGCACACACCAGGATTCACTTACTTAGGGGATATGGAGCAGCCATCGCCGTCTGACTCCCACTCCACTGGTCAGCCACTCGACCCACACAGCACATACACTGAGCCGATGGCGTGGTCTGGTGGAAGCGTCAGATTGGCAGACTTCCCAGCCACGGTTTCTAGGAAACCGTGATATACTCTGGTAAATGGTGATTGTGAGGGTGTTTTCGATGCATTGGTGTAGGTAGTGTGCGCTGATGTAGCTTAGCCTCCGGTGGTTTAGCGAAGGTTGTCGTGGAGGCGCATGTGTCCTAATAGGCCCATGCGGTGTGTAAATGTGCGGGAGCAGTGAGGGCAGTGAAGGCGGGCGCGTCAACTGTATGTCGGAGCCCCAGGCACTGGTTCACCAGCCTCCGTGCGATGGATTCGCAGGTGACCGACCACGCCGATGCGTGAGTTGAAGTTGCGGGCGCAGTGTGGGCAGGAGAAATCGGTGGAGGCTGGGAGGTTGTCATTCATGGTAGTGGGGGTAGCAGGGACGCTAAGAATGGCAGGAGCGGAGAGTGTGCATGGTGTATCGGTGTTGTCGGCACACACACACACACACGACGACAGTTCGACCTTCATAGTCCGACGATGTCCACCGTATGCTCCACACCATGGTGGTGCAGGGACGGTGACTTGCGCGTGAATTAGTTTTAAGTGATAGTAGCCTTGCGCTGCAGCTACCGCACTCTCTTCTCCTCCCCCACCTAAGCCCAGTGTCAAGACAGAGTCAATAAAACCGGAGGCGGGAGAGGACGCAGGTGGCTGGCGCGGCCAGGTCCCCGAAGTCCTAGCCACCACTAGGCGTGCCACCACACCTCTATGTTCGGCATTTGTTATGGGAGCGCAACCCGAATAACGCACGCCATGCCCTAATGTGGCCCCCTGTTGGTCCAACGCATCTACCACGTGGCCCGTTTAGGGGGCACACACACACACACACACGACAGTTCGACCGTCGTAGTCCGACGATGTACACCGTATGCTCCATGGGAAAGTGGAGCAGGGACGGTGACTTGCGCGTGATTTAGTTTAAAGTGATAGTAGACTTGCGCTGCATCTACCGCACTCTTTCCTCCCCCACCTGAGCCCGGTGTCAAGACAGAGTCAAGAAGACCGGAGGTGGGAGAGGACGCAGGTGGCTGGCGCGGCTGGGTCCCCTAAGTCCTAGCCGCCCCTAGGTGTGCCACCACACCTCCATGTTCAGCATTTGTTATGGGAGCGCAACCCGAATAACGCCTGCCGTGCCCTAATGTGGCCCCCGTGTTGGTCGAACGCATCCACCACGTGGCCCGTTTAGGGGGCACACACACACACACACATGAACGTTCGACCGTCGTAGTCCGACGATGTCCACCGTATACTCCATGGGAAATTGGAGCTGGGACGGTGACTTGCGCGTGATTTAGTTTAAAGTGATAGTTGACTTGCGCTGCATATATATATATATATATATATATATATATATATATATATATATATATATATATATATATATATATATATATATATGGAAGGAGAAGATAAGGCGATCTCTGGGGTAGAAGATATACTTTTCTGACGTTTCACACTCATACTCGAGCGCATCATCGGAGATAGAGCATAGGGGGAACTACATGGTTTAAAAAGGGTCTTTCGTGCTCACTTGCGATAAATCTAGCCACCTCGTTTCTCATTGGTCCTCCCCTCGTGCGCCAATGGTTCTTGACGGCCTCATAGGGCACTGGTAGGTCAATGCTGCGGTTGATAGAGTTGGCGTCTGACTGCCAAGCTTCGATGACTTCCCTCGCCAGTCTGTTTTCGGCTCGGCCGAGCACTTGAGCTCCGTCAAAATCGAACCGGTGGTTGTTTTCTAGACTATGCATGGTGATGGGTGATCGAATATCCTTTCGCCTTACGGCCAAAGTGTGCTCGTGCATGCGCGTACTCAGTCGTTTGTCGGTCATGCCGCAGTAGTTGGCCGGGCAGTCTAGACAGTTGAGACGGTAAATAACACCTGAGGTGTCTGCAGTTGGTAGTCGGCCCTTTGGTTGCATGACTAATCGACGGATAGTGGTCTCTGGTCGGTGTCCAACGCCCACGTTTAGCGGTCTTAACATGCGCTCAGTGGCTTCTGAGGCGTTCTTCACATAGGGCAAGACATGGAAGGTTTCAGGTCTTTGGTTAGTGTCACCTTCGGTCTTTGTATGCCTTTGGTATAAGCATTTGTTTACGAAGCTATGTGGATATCCACTGGCGAGAAAGAGGCGCCATAGGGTTTTACGTTCTCGCAGCTTCTCAGCCTCTGTGCTGCAGTGTGTCTGGATGCGGTGAAAAAGCGATCGGACGCAACTGCGTTTATGCGACAGGGGGTGGTTGATGTTGTAGTGAATAATTTTCTCCGTGTTATTCGCTTTTCGAAAC
This sequence comes from Schistocephalus solidus, assembly GCA_017591395.1. Taxonomy (NCBI): domain Eukaryota; kingdom Metazoa; phylum Platyhelminthes; class Cestoda; order Diphyllobothriidea; family Diphyllobothriidae; genus Schistocephalus; species Schistocephalus solidus. The sequence continues at coordinate 39,104 of WEDG01000811.1, read as the reverse complement.
ACGCCAATCTGAAGGGTTCCGTCCTCCTGCCTTGATATCTGAACATCGAGAAAAGGGAGCATTCCATCCTCTTCTTCCTCCATTTTGAATTGAATCTGCGAGAAAATCGAGTTCAGATCCCTTTTGAAGTTCTCTTTGGCTTCTCGGTGTATGATAACAAAGGTGTCGTCTACGTAGCGCATCCAGAATTTTGGCTTGTAGATCTGGAAGACCTGAGTTTCCCGTTCTTGCAGGATGGCCTCCGCAAGGTAGGCGGAGATCGGTGATCCCATCGGGGTTCCCTGGATTTGCTCATAAACATAGTCGTTTAACGTAAAGTACGTGCGAAGGCAGTAGTCCAGTAACTCCTTTGCGTGTTCTCTTTTAAAAAGTTTTCCTTCATCGTTGTACCTTCTGTCCAGAAGGTCATCGATGACTCTCATGGCCAGTTCCTTTGGGATGGATGTAAATAGGGAGACGACGTCAAAGGATACCATTATCTCGTCGGGGGCGATTGTGATGCCTCGGAGTTTTTCTAGGAAGTGCGTTGAGGATACGGCTGTGTGTTCTGAGCCCTCTACCAGCTTCTTCAAATGCTTAGCGAGCCATTTAGCAAGTCCGTAGGTAGGCGTGCCTTTCAGCGCCACGATGGGCCGTAGGGGAACATTAGGCTTGTGGATTTTTGGCAAACCGTAGAACCGCGCTAAGGCGGCATCCTGTGGTTTCATCTGTCTCCAATCGTTTTCGGATATTGCCTTTTGGCTCCTCATTAGATTCAGACTCTTATTGATTTTTCTACCAGTGTTTTCATAGGGTCAGATTCGACGACCTTATATGACTGACTGTCGTTTAGTAGCTCCTGAGCTTTTGCCATGTATTTTGACTTGTCCGAGATTACAGTTGCCCGTCCTTTGTCAGCTGGAACAATAACAATTTCTTCGTCCTTCTTTAATTCCCTAATGGCCTTTACCTCGGCTGGAGGGATGGTTCGGCGTGGCCTGTGGGATATGATGAGGGAGGCGACTTGCTGGCGGATCGTGTTCTTGGCGTCTTCTGTGGTCTGTGTCTTTGAGAGTGTCGCTTCCAGTGAGGCAATAAAATCCACTGTATGTGCGTCTCCTGTGTTGAAGCCGGATTCGTGCTGAAGCACTTTAATCTGATCAGATGTTAGTTGTTTAGACGACAGATTATGGACGGATGATTGTTCAGGTGCGTGTGCCTGTGCTTGTTTTAGGCTACACATTTTGTTCAGTAGTTGGGCCTTTTTTTCTTGTCTCGGACCTCATTCATCTTATTCGTGATCCAGCGCTCTAAGTTTTGCAGTGTTGTCATCTCCAGGCGTGATGCACATTCTGCTTTCTCCCGTTCGATTTCCCTGCCGTATTTTTGTAGACGAATGTGGCATTCATTGATGAGGGTTCTTAATAAGCGGCGACTGCAGCTCCTGGCGACATCCCGACCGAAATCCGTTTTAGCTGGTGGTCTTACAGAAACACTCCGTGGCATAATGTCCGACCTCAGGCATTCGTGCAGAAAGGCTAATTGTGCCCATGTAGATCCTTGTCTACGGGAAAATCTTTCCCAGTGCCGTGCTCGGCAAAGCACTTCGCGCCCGAAATTCTCATGGATATAGGAGAAAATACGGACTCCAGGTGTTGAAATGGAAGGAGAAGATAAGGCGATCTCTGGGGTAGAAGATATACTTGCCTGACGTTTCACACTCATACTCGAGCGCATCATCGGAGATAGAGCATAGGGGGAACTAAATATTTTAAAAAGGGTCTTTTGCGCTCACTTGCGATAGGTCTAGCCACCTCGTTTCTCATTGGTCCTCCCCTCGTGCGCCAATGGTGCTTGACGGCCTCATAGGGCACTGGTAGGTCAATGCTGCGGTTGATAGAGTTGGCGTCTGACTGCCAAGCTTCGATGACTTCCCTCGCCAGTCTGTTTTCGGCTCGGCCGAGCACTTGAGCTCCATCAAAATCGAACCGGTGGTTGTTTTCTAGACTATGCATGGCGACGTGTGATTGAATATCCTTTCGCCTTACGGCCAAAGTGTGCTCGTGCATGCGCGTACTCAGTCGTTTTTCGGTCATGCCGCAGTAGTTGGCCGGGCAGTCTAGACAGTTGACACGGTAAATAACACCTGAGGTGTCTGCGGGTGGTAGTCGGCCCTTTGGTTAGTCGCTTTTCGAAACACGCCAATCTGGAGGGTTCCGTCCTACTGCCTTGATATCTGAACATCGAGAAAAGGGAGCATTCCATCCTCTTCTTCCTCCATTGTGAATTGAATCTGCGAGAAAATCGAGTTCAGATCCCTTTTGAAGTTCTCTTTGGCTTCTCGGTGTATGATAAAAAAGGTGTCGTCTACGTAGCGCATCCAGAATTTTCGGATATATATTTCGGAATATATATATATATATATATATATATATATATATATATATATATAAGCACAGACATCTAGGTAAAGTTTTTGAGCTCTTAGAATAATGCAAGGTCATCTTACCAAGCCCTCAACGCAAAAAAAATAACAAATTGGATTGTTTGAATATTCTTAACTTACAATTTTGTAGGCATCTTGTTTTTTGAAGATTCTGAGATTATTCGGACAGTAAGAAGCTGGCAATTGCGTCACTTTATAAAACTTGGTAGAATGCAGTTCACAGCACTGCAACTATTGGGCACGCATTGCCTCTGTCAATGGAATTTACTTATCATCTTCTGCAGTACGTCCATGACGGTCGGACGGAGATGAATTTTGTCAAAGGCAGCGGAGCTCACAAAGCTATTAACCTGCATGCGCATTTTTAATCAACAAGCTAGTCAATTTTACGGGATTTCCAAAGACCAGGAAGTAACTGTCAAAAGCAAAATGTACAATGGCGGTCAAGATAGAAAGGACTAAAACGGTATGTTGGATAAAATGGTAGCCAAGTGAACGTTCCACGTAAAGTACAGGTCCGCGGCCGCAAACGAGACCGATTTCGGGGAGAATGACTACTAAAATAACCACAACGCCGAGACCAATGAGCAATGGGACTCTCACGATGCCGTAGGCGTGGGTGTGGTTAACGGGTAGGCTGCCTAAAGCAATGCCCGCGATCCCAACGGGCTAAATAATAGACGTTTGTAGAAATATTTAGAATTAGTCTTTTTTAGGTAAGTGACTGTAGATTTTGTTCTGTCCATATGCATATTTTTTTGGGTTATACGACTGCCTACTACCTACTTTCAGACTACGAGTACACGGGGATCTGATAAGTTTGGCAAATGAAAAACTGCTGTTGGAAGATTCTTATTATGGGGAAACGCAAAGTTCGTCTGATTTGGGCCTTACGTCCTGTCGTACAGTACGCCTGAGATCAAAGAGCCTGTCATTGAGTTATGTGGAAGTTGAGTTCTTTGCAATACGGTTTCCTCTGCAACCCCGTCTGCTACACAACTAACAACTAGCGTTCTATACCGGGACCGCTAAGCACTAGTATAGACCCCATGTCTGCCTACCATTGGGGTAGATTGTTGCTCCCTAAGACGGTGAATATTCCCGGTGGCAACTTCCAGGACATGGCCTTCTTACTTAAATTGCAGCGTTTGAACTGGACCCTGCCCAGGTGGTTGGGTTCAAAGTTAGTTCTTGCTGGATAGGGCTACTGTTACCTGATGACGGAAATAATTCATAGATGAAATTTTCCTTTCCACACTCACTGTAAATAATACTGCCAAACGTTAAGCATACTTAGACGAGCTTTGCCAGTTTTACCTGTGCGTTTCAGTGCTTGCAAACTCAGATAGATGTATGCTTCACTGAAGTCGGGCAGGAGACAGAATTAGGTATGACTTCTAGTCACTTAGTTTAAAAGACCCATGGTGCTTTTGGCATCACCCGCTTCATGTACTTAACGTTAATAATTTAGAAGACATATTACTAAATGTCACCTGTCTTTGTACACGTTAACCTCTGCGAGAATTGGAGGCTCTCATTATTAATACGTACGTTCTGATCTTTTTTGGTTATTGCTCCATAACGAGCCTATTACTTTTAACATTGAACTGAAAAAATAGAAAGCTATAGCATAAACAGTTAAATGTAAAACAGAGTAGCATGACGTGAACCTACCAACTGGCAGACGCAGACAACTCCCAGGACAACTTTATAACACAGAACTGATGCCATTGGTAACTTTTAAAATTCACAACCCTAATTTCTCAGTTGTATACGCATGTATTTCAGTTTGGCTTGATTCCGTGAGCACCCCTACTATTGAATTGTTTACTCACACATCCCAACGTGACGCGCATCTGGTGTTTGCACGAAACCAATATACTTACTAGCAATGTTTTCCTACCAGCAATATGACAGCAGTCAACATAGACAGCTACGAGGTACGAGTGAAAAATATTATTATTCACTTGAGAACTTGCTAACACTGACAATAAATTTGTAGTGGGGTGCTCACCGATCGCACTAGGGGATATTCTCGTCCAGCAGCCACACGGCAGTTAAAGGCAGAGGTTGGACCACCCGGGTCGTTCGGTGTTGACAGTGAAGTAGGGGAGGGGAGTTAATGACGGATGCATTTTACAAATAGACATATGTACTGACTTGGAAGGCGGGTATGTCAAGAACTGTAATTTGAAGATAAATAATTTTTTGGGCAATAGAATACTTTATTGGTACATCGTCAACGCGGGTTCCCCCGGTCATCTTCAGACTTGAGTAAAATTCCCACTCGAGAAAGAAGTTGTCAACAAACTCCCATTTCTGGATGTTCTTGCACAGTGAAAGTCTGACGGAACATAATACACATCCGTTTACCGCAAAGACAAATATGCGGAATAAATAACACTTTGACACTCTCACAGGAGGATAACCGTCAACAGCTTGCTACAGTGAGAAAAAGCACAGTGTTCTGACGAAGAAAGCTACCGAGTTACATTTTCGAATTATTTTTCCAAAAAATAGTTAACTTGAAGATCTTGTACGTCGATGCACGAAACAGCAAGGGTCTAGGAAAAAGAACTAAATGGTTCCAATCAGGCGCCTAAAACAAATCCATGACGGATTTTTCCTTGTACTGGGAATTTTTCTGAACTCTTGCAGAAACACCAAATGAAAGGGTGAACAATTCGAAGACTACTCTTCTCACTCAGCTAGGGTTGGTTGTCTTGGTAAATAAATACAAAAATTTGATAAGATCTCGTGCGATACATCTGATGCCCTATATGTTGGCCAAATGGCAAAAGCTGCCTCCACACGCATCCACGAACATCAAGTGGCGGTCAAGAGGCGCGACCATCTGTCCTTAATGACCAAGAACACCCTTGATAGAGGGCACAGATTCCCCGGGACAAACTCGCATCGTCGATGTCCACCTCTCCAAAAAGATAAGAGTTGCCTGAGGCCATGAACTTTGATTAGCCATGCATCAATCAGCCCATTGGGTTAGGCGCCCCGTACCAAAATCTCAAAGAGAAAAATGGGAGAGACAAGAACCAAGTAACACAGATTGATGCACACGAAGGTCGTTTAGTGACGCAATCAACAGATCAGTATCGATTTTGTAAGAACGTTTGAAATGTAAACTGTTATTTGCACATTTATTCAAGTCTGACGACGATCTGGGGAACCAGCCTTGCAAAAAGTACCAATAAAGTTTCCTACCTTTCCCAAAGACCCTATTTGTCATGTAATGTGATAAAGGTCAAACCTGCGTGTCGGATACTACCGAGACGGTAATCCACACCCCCTGGAAAATAGAAGTGAGAATTAAAGGAGTCGTAATGACCAGTAGACACGTGGAGGTTGACTTCATTTAGAGGCCTATATCAGAGGGACAAAGGAATTTTTTAAAATATTTTGGTTGTTTATGCACCCTAACCTGCATTGTTGTGAAAAATGCAGTTTCAGACAGCACAGCTCTCATTGACGATTTCATCGACCATCGTTCAATCCCAACATAATCCGTGCGTCACACCTATTGTTACGTAGGATAGGATGAACAATTAGTCAAATGTGGGTGCTTCCAACATCCGCAATGTTACAAAAAAAATAAAATTTACACAAGGATTGCTCAGGTGTACTTTGGCCTACCACTTAGCGGTTGTTGGGGACAAAAGGGGGTTAAGTAGACATCGAAGGTACGTCAGGCGACAGCGTCAACCATCGTGCATGCTTCTTCTTTCAACTACTATTACTACTACTACTGCTTCTATATAGCATAGGAGGTATTATCCCTGGATTTAGTGTTACGCTCAGTCGTAATGCTCGATATTAGTTAATTCCTTCGCATAGATAGAGGTTGACCTCGCTTGATCAGAGAAGGGGATAACAAGCGGATTCTATAAAAATGACAGTGCTCAATTACCCTGACCCCACAGTAAAGCAGTGGAAATGGAAAAAAATAAAAATTTTGAAATGCAACAACAGAATTACTGCTCCTGTTGGCCTGTTGAACAAGACATATTCAAGATAATCGGCGACCTCAACGTCTTAAAAACCTCAATTTATCGTGGTAGAAGGTAGCTGTTGCCTTCAAAGTGTTTTAAAAATTAAGAACTCTTTATTCGTTGGTTGGGTCGATTGCCCACCCAGTGAGGATTTCGACCTTTGACTCTACACGGAAGAAAATAATTAATTTCATGGAAGAACTTTACCTCTCTGAATGTTTTCCCCGTAGGCTGCATAGACACCCGTCAATTCCTCTACAGAACGCTGTTTCTGTTCTACTCTTGATCAGACGTAATTTTGAGCGGGCCAAGAGGCTGTACGATGACAACCGGCTTGCGGAGAGGTTACTCTACCGAAAACCGCTAGCCAGGTGTCGCGAATCTTATTCCTTAAAATTAGGAGCTCATAGAAAAACGCGGCATGCCATCGTTCTGAATGCTTTCGTAAATCCCATGGCAGACAACAAGTTGACGACTGGCAGTTTCCATGCTTTCATATATAAAATATTTAATGTAAATTTGACCACTTCGCTTCCGGACATCCAGGTTTGATTCGGTGCCGTCCACGAGGCCATTACATTTACCCTCTGGAACTTCACGGTAGCAATCCGACGTTTTCATCAATCTCATAGGCCTGGACCAGATGTTGTCCCGGCCAGCATTGTAAAGGTGGATGTAATTAAGATTCCATGCAAGGTATTTAAATTGACTCTCGAAAGCGAATCCTTTCTCCTTTCGTAGAGAGAATTACACATTCTGCCTATCCCCAAACTTGGTCAATGTACACCATTTGACAACTTTCAGCCAATAAACACACTTCCTGCAGCTTTGAAAATCTTAGAGAATTTTATCAATAATAAGATGATGTATCACCTAAGCGAGAATAATCTACTGAATGCATTATTATTTCAATGAATCCTTCAAAACAAGTTCTCATTCCACCTGCTGGCTCTCTTTCTTTGATCTTTATTTTAAATCTATGGACAAGGGTTTTATCACTTGACATAATCTGATTTTATTTCACTACAACCATTGATCGTGTTGATCATGCTCTTCATCTCTTAAACCTTCCTTCTACGGAATAGGTGGTAAACTTCTGAAAGTATTATCTTCTTATCTAGGCTCTTACACACAGTGGGTTATGATATACAATGTGATCTTTCAACCCTACACGCATAAGGAGTGGAAGTATTCAGGGTAGTGTGCTTGTATCGCCCTGATTTTGCCTTTTCTCGATGATATATCAGAAATATTTCAGAATGGCCAGCCCTACATTTGTGCTAGAGTTAAAAAATTGCCTATCAATATAAACCGGCAGATAGCAGCACTGTGCTCGAACTCTTAAAAAACCCTCTTCAGGCCTATGCCCAATGGTGCTACACAATTCCCTTTCTTAACACATTTGCTCGGTTATTGTTATTGGCAACGATAGTCAGTCGCAACTAGACATTGACGCTTACGATAATTTTTAAAAATGATGCTACTTAAATCATGCGAGTACTGTTGTAATAGGGACAATTCACTTTGTGTGTTTACGACTGGCATAAAAACAATAGGGCGTTTAAAAGCCTTGCTTATTACACTTACCAAGTAAACTGTCAAGGATATAAATGTACCTGGAGTTATTAAGGGTTTGAATACATTATTATTTCAAGTGTCTCAATCTTTCAGAGCATACGAATCTGACTATCTCCAAAGCACCCAGGACTATCGGATTTGTTCTTCGAAATTTCAAGAATAGCGATATAAGGACCAGCCTTCATAAAATTTACGTTAGATCTGACATGGCAGGCTGTTCGTTTCTATTAAGCCTTCTATGTACTAGCGAGCGGAAGTATCTAGAATCCGTCCAAAATTTCTTTACCGAAAGTGTTTTAACCTCGGTATACCGCAATCAGACGTACGACCAACGTTGTGGACTACAGGACTTGTCCCTTTGTAGTTATCTCGATAAGTAGACCTTTTACTATTCACAGTCGCACTTTTATTTTCCTTATTTATTTGAAGTGGCTCGATTAATTTTAGTGCGACAGTCACCTTTGACGCCATTTTATTTCTTCCTTTACCACGCACAGTTAAGCACTATCAGTTCTGTCAGTTGTCTATTTTGAGATGTCAATGGGAACAGTTTAGTGCCTTCTAAGTTAAAAATAGCCAACATGATTGCCTACTCAAAGGGTGGTAGCAAGATGACAGCAAACAACTTTAGGCCCATAAGCTTGGCTGGTATTTCTTGCAACCCAATGGAAGTCCACGTATAGTACAATTTTGTGATGAGTGTCAGGTCTTAGGGAATTTTGGGTATGGCGTTCCAGTCTCTCAAGTTTTCTGACTTCTCTAGATCATTATTTATGAGGACGGCTTTTCAAAAAAACTGAAGTGCATATTGATTTTCACAAAGCCGGGGACATTATGCTCCACCAACGCCTTTGGCATAAACCTGAGCGACCTTGAGATCCTTCAAATGGATTATAATTTAGAGAAAGAGCCTTTCTTTTTGGTCGAACAAAATATGTTTGTATCAGGAAGGAGAAAACTGGACTAGTGGTGATCCTCTTTGTGCAACCAACAGTCTTTTGGGAACCGGATCAGGTGTGTCGCGGAAGTTAAGCTCTGGCCAACTGATCAGCAAACTATAACGAGATCATGCCAACGCATTCTCTGCCTGATAAACGAACTACACTTTTGCACAGGTTCAACTTTATACAAATGTATATTTTGTATTTTCCAAACAAATGTTTCTGACATACTGTCACTGGCGGACCAGAAGTAACTGGAATATGCCACAAAAACTCTACCAGATTTTTAATTGAATGCAGTACCGTCCGGGGCTCGTAAACAAACTGTGACAGTAAATTTAGTGGTTCAGATGCCTTGTACGGCTGCCTAAACCGGACACGGCGTTATGAACCCCCGCACTCACTCAACTTGGTGGCCGCGCGATTAAGTTTTTGAGGGGTAAATACGCCCGTGTCTTAACGGTAAAACTAACCCTAACATAAAACTAAACTGTCACCTTAATTTTAATCCTATCCCTACCCTAAATTTCAACCACATTGTTAACACGAACCCAAACCTTAACCTTTAGCCTTATCCTTAGCATCGACCTTAACTCTAAACCTAAGCCTAAACTTAGCCCTAACTCCCACCTGAGTCCTAACTTCAATTTCCCCGGAATTGAGCGCAAAGTCACATGTATTATGGGTAGTTCTGTTTAGGCGGTCAAACAAGGCATCCCTAGCAAGTTAACTTGTAGTGGCCCCACTCGGGGCGCCTATTTCAACGCAGCATCTCTCGCGCGAACTTGCACTTCAGCAGAAATGACAGTCTGATTCTCTGTCAATCACAACTATCCAAACTGGCTAATTAGCTACAAGATTGACCTAGCCATACCCTCGCTCAAGGCGCTGTGAAAACTCCCTCACCCTCATTGAGGTTGCCAGGACGTGTGTCAACTTTCAGCTGCATCATTACATGCATAAAAACAAGGACAAGATGGTTACACCGGAACTAAGGCATATAAGTGAAGACGGTCACGCGACGCACCCACCGGAAGAGGAGGCAGGCTTAGAAACCCCCTCAACCGATCTGAAGTCGCCCAACACCAGCGACCGGCAAGCTCTAGCAACATCCACGCAAAGGCCGAGGCAGCGAGCGAGAGAAAAGTCGATCCGTCCAAGGCTGACAAGTTCAGCTTGTAATTGAAAACACTGATAACGATATTAGCAGTAGACGCTTGGGTAATGGAGAGCCGGCAAAGCCCGCCGAAACGTCAGCGACAATACGAGCCACTTCCAATGTGCACTTTCAATTTATCTGAATTTCATCCCTGAACTCTTACCCTTGCATTTTGTTATCCTTTGAAACACGCGAACTTCACATCAGCCGAGCCTGAATTTATTAACATGAGTTCAAAAGTTCAAGTCATTTGCATTCGCACGGTTATTGTCTCGACTCTGAGTGCGGTCTTTTAGATTATTCATCCTAATTTTAGCCAGACATCCTCACACATCGAGTGTAAAAAATCTCATTGGACAAGCTTTAGTTCTCTAGAAAAACAGAAGAAAACTCGAAACGACTGAGGGAGAGCATCGGCCCACACTTATTGCCTCGACTCTGAGTGCACACTTTTAAATTATTCTTCCTCATTTTAGCCAAACAGTCCTTCCACTCCGTCAGTCTAATTAAAATACTCTGCCAAATAGCGTTGTTGTTCAAGCTTATCAGAGCTCGACACAACCTCATGCGAGAGGTGCAGAACCCGAAAAGACGCCGTAAATCTTAACGGAGGTAGGGAAAGTGAGAGAGCGTTAGACTGTCAATAGTCATGACGAAGAAACCCTGTAAATCGTGCTTCTAACTGCCCAGCGCTTACGCCAGTCCATTTTAAAAGACAAGGATTGTCTGCGAAGCTGCAGAGGTGTTTGAAAAGAAGCATCTCTGTCTGGGCTTAGTCTCAAACAATTAGTCTTCGCACATTTAGTCTCCACAGGGCATGTGGTGGGCTTTTCCCCATCACTCTGTCAGACTGCATTCTTGTTTCCGGCTTAGGACGTCTAATAAAGATTTTAATCACCTCCATAAAGTGGAGAAAAGACCACACACACACACGGCGGCAGTTCAACCGTCGATTTCGAAAAGGTCCACCGTATGCTCCACACCAGGTGGTGCAGGGACGGTGACTTGCGCGTGAATTAGTTTTAAGTGATAGTAGCCTTGCGCTGCAGCTACCGCACTCTCTCCTCCTCCCCCACCTGAGCCCAGTGTCAAGACAGAGTCAAGAAGACTGGAGATGGGAGAGGGTGCAGGTGGCTGGCGCGGCCGGAGCCGCCCCTGGGCGTGCCACCACACCTGGCTCGGATCCCACGGAGTGAGAGTGCCATAAAGGCTACATTAAGAAGGAGCCATTGCAACCTGACTCTCAGTCCGCCAGTCAGCCACTCCACACAAAACACACATTGGGCTGACCACGCGGTCCAAGTTATCCCGTCAATTGGCAACATTCCAAGCCACGGCTTTTAGCGCACCGTGATAGTTTCAAGCGCGTCAGATTGTTTATAGTGAGGAACATGCGCTGAGCTGTCGACCTCACTCTCTCCCCAACCCCCATCATCAGACACTGTCTGAGCCGATCAGTTGCCTGATGTGGGAGTGGGCGCATTGGCTGATGAATCGGTGTACCCGTCTTTGCGCGCCACAGCACGACCTGGCCTCCATAACGCACACACAAGGATTCACTAACTCAGGGGATATGGAAGTGCCACAGGTGAGAGTTGGGTACCAGTTACAGGGCGGCCACAGGAGCATTCACCACCTGTACGAGACAAATGGAGCGACCAAATGCAAGCTGTGTGGTGCTACCCCTAACTAGCACACCCTACACCCTACACCCGACAAACACACACACACACACGGTAGTTCGACCGTCGATTTCGACGAGGTCCACCGTATGCTCCACAGGTGGTGCAGGGACGGTGACTTGCGCGTGAATTAGTTTAAAGTGATAGTAGCCTTGCGCTGCAGCTACCGCACTCTCTCCTCCTCCCCCACCTGAGCCCGGTGTCAAGACAGAGTCAAGAAGACCGGAGATGGGAGAGGGCGCAGGTGGCTGGCGCGGCCGGAGCCGCCCTGGGCGTGCCACCAAACCTGGCTCGGATCCCACGGAGTGGGAGTGCATAAAGGCTACATTAAGAAAGAGCCATTGCAACCTGACTCTCAGTCCGCCAGTCAGCCACACCACACAAAACACATTGGACTAACTGCGAGGTCTGAGTGTAATTGTCAGTTGGCAACCTTCCAACCGCGGGACTCAACGTTACCGCACTCTCTTCTCCTCTCCCACCTGAGCCCGGTGTCAAGACAGAGTCAAGAAGACCGGAGATGGGAGAGGGCGCAGGTGGCTGGCGCGGCCGGAGCCGCCCCTGGGCGTGCCACCACACCTGGCTCGGATCCCACGGAGTGAGAGTGCCATAAAGGCTACATTAAGAAGGAGCCATTGCAACCTGACTCTCAGTCCGCCAGTCAGCCACTCCACACAAAACACACATTGGGCTGACCACGCGGTCCGAGTTATCCCGTCAGTTGGCAACCTTCCAAGCCACGGCTTTTAGCGCACCGTGATAGTTTCAAGCGCGTCAGATTGTTTATAGTGAGGAATATGCACTGAGCTGTCGACCTCACTCTCTCCCCCACCCCCACAGTCAGACTAATGTCCGAGCCGGTCAGTTGCCTGATGTGGGGGCACATGACAGTTCGACCGTCGATTTCGACGAGGTCCACCGTATGCTCCACACCAGGTGGTGCAGGGACGGTGACTTGCGCGTGAATTAGTTTTAAGTGATAGTAGCCTTGCGCTGCAGCTACCGCACTCTCTCCTCCTCCCCCACCTGAGCCCGGTGTCAAGACAGAGTCAAGAAGACCGGAGATGGGAGAGGGCGCAGGTGGCTGGCGCGGCCGGAGCCGCCCCTGGGCGTGCCACCACACCTGGCTCGGATCCCACGGTGTGGGAGTGCCATAAAGGCCACATTAAGAAGGAGCCATTGCAACCTGACTCTCAGTCCGCCAGTCAGCCACTCCACACAAAACACACATTGGGCTGGCCACGCGGTCCGAGTTATCCCGTCAGTTGGCAACCTTCCAAGCCACGGCTTTTAGCGCACCGTGATAGTTTCAAGCGCGTCAGATTGTTTATAGTGAGGAATATGCACTGAGCTGTCGACCTCACTCTCTCCCCACCCCACAGTCAGACTACTGTCCGAGCCGGTCAGTTGCCTGATGTGGGAGTGGGCGCATTGGCTGACGGATCGGCGTACCCGTCTTCGCGCGCCACAGCACGACCTGGCCCCCATAACGCACACACCAGGATTCACAAACTCAGGGGATATGGAGCAGCCATCGCCGTCTGACTCCCAGTCCACTGGTCAGCCACTCGACACACACAGCACATACACTGAGCCGACGGCGTGGTCTGGTGGAAGCGTCAGATTGGCAGACTTCCCAGCCACGGTTTCTAGGAAACCGTGATATACTCTGGTAAATGGTGATTGTGAGGGGTGTAGTCGATGTATTGGTGTAGGTAGTGTGTGCTGATGCAGCTTAGCCTCCGGTGGTTTACCGGAGGTTGTCGTGGAGGTGCATGTGTCCTAAGAGGCCCATGCGGTGTGTAAATGTGCGGGAGCAAGGAGGTCAGTGAAGGCGGGCGCGTCGACTATATGTCGGAGCCCCAGGCACTGGTTCACCAGCCTCCGTGCGATGGATTCGCAGGTGACCGGCCAGGCCGATGCGTGAGTTGAAGTTGCGGGCGCAGTGTGGGCAGGAGAAATCGGTAGAGGCTGGGGCGATGTCATTCATGGTAGTGGGGGTGGCAGGGGCGCTAAGAATGGCAGGAGCGGAGGGTGTGAATGGTGTATCGGTGTTGTCGGCATTGTGGTGAATTCCGCTGTCATGGATGCGCATGTGACCGAATAGGCCCATGCGATGAGTGAATGCGCGAGTACAGTGAGGGCAGTGGAGGCGACGATCTCTGCTGTGTGATGGTGTTCCAGGCACTGGCTCACCGGTCTCTGTACGATGTATTCGCAAGTGACCGACCAGGCCGATGCGTGAGGTGAATGTGCGGTCGCATTGAGTACAGCTTAGGAGAGATTCCCCATCGCTGATGGTGGTTGTGGTGGTAGTAGTGAAGGCGAAGGCAATGGTGGTTGCGGTGGTGGGGGGTAACAGGCGATGAGTAGATGGATGTGGTCTCTATGATGGTGGGAGTAATGGAATTGATGTCAGGAGTGAGGGTGGGGGAGTCAGAATGAGGGTTGGCAGAATTTGACGTAGAAATTGGAATTGTGGGATTGTTGGTGCATTGCGTCCGAAGATGTCCGACCAGGCCGATTCGCGCGCGGAAGATGCGTTGACAGCGCGGGCATGTTGGCAGGGCCTGGGCATTGGCGGTGTTGGTGCGGGGCGCTGGTGACTTTCGTGCCGCTCTTTTGGCCTTGGCGGCGGCGATCCGGTTGGCCTCGTAGATTGCTGAACCAGTCTTCACTGATCTTCTCCATGCCGGTCTATCCTGGGCGAGGTCTTCCCAGGTCGCCGAGTTGATTTGCAGTTGCTTCAGCGATTTCTTCAAAGTGTCCTTGTAGCGTCGTTTTTGACCCCCTGCCGACGAGAACCCGTAGCGACATCTCCGTAGAAAAGTCGTTTGGGTAGTCGCTCGTCGTCCATTCTTACCAAGTGGCCGCTCCATCGCAGCTGCACTTGCCTCAGCATGGCATGGATGCTGAGGATTCCGGTCCGCTCCAGGACTTCCGTGTCCGGTATCCTGTCTTGCCATCTCAGCTTCAGTATTCTGCGGAGGCAGCTGAGATGAAAGTGATTCAGCTTCCTGGCTTGGTTCGAGTAGACGGTCCAGGTTTCCGCTCCGTAAAGGAGTGTCGACAAGACGACGGCCTTGTACATCTTCAGTTTGGTGTTCAGGTGAATACCGTGGCGATTCCACACGGAGGCCTGCAGCCGGCCGAAGGCCTGACTAGCTTTGGAAATCCGTTGGGCAACCTCGTCATCGATTCTCGTGTTGCGCGAAATCGTGCTTCCTAGATAAGCGAAGGTCTCCACGTTTTTGAGTTGAGCACCGTTGACATTGATTCGAGGAGCATTGTATTCCGCGCTGGGTGGCGGCTGGTGCATGACAACCGTTTTGGCTGTACTGATTGTTAATCCAAAATCGGCGCAGCCTTCGGCGAAGAGGTCCATGCTCCTTTGCATGTCCTCCTCCGTCACGGTGTTAAGGGCGCAGTCGTCCGCGAAGAGCAAGTCATGGACTGTAGTCGTAGACACGCGCGTTGGAGCCTGCATACGCCGACTGTTGAGAAGGCGCCCGTCAGTTCTGTAGGCGATGCGAATACCAGGCTGCTCATCACGGTAGGCGTCCATCAGCATAGCCGAGAACATGAGACTGAAGAGGGTGGGGGCCAGTACGCAGCCCTGCTTTCCTCCGTTGGTCACTGCGAATGCTTCGGATACCGTCCCGTTGTCAGTGACGCGCGCCGTCATCCCGTCATGAAGCTGACGCACCATGTGCGTGAACCGCTCAGGACAACCAAATTTCTGCATGACTTTCCACAGTCCGTCACGATTCACCGTGTCAAAGGCTTTCGTTAGATCCACGAAGGTAGTGTATAGGTGAGTTCGCATCTCCTGACACTTCTCTTGTAGCTGGCGGGCGGCGAAGATCATATCGGTTGTCCCGCGGTGTCGGCGGAAGCCACATTGGTTTCCGGGAGCAGGCCCTGCTCTAGATGACCGTTAAGACGATTGAGAAGGATACGGGCGAAGATCTTCCCGGCGATGTTGAGCAACGAGATGCCTCTGTGATTATCACAGAGTTGCCGGTTCCCCTTCCGTTTGTAGAGATGGACGATGGTCGCGTCTTTGAAATCCTGAGGAACTTGTCCTTGGCGCCACATCTCCTGGAAGAGTGTTGTGAGTTCTGCCATCAGCCGGGGCCCACCGTGCTTGTAGACTTCCGGTGGGATTGCGTCGGATCCCGGTGCTTTACCGCTGGAAATCTGCTGCACGGCCCGGATGGTTTCTGGTAGGGAAGGCGGCAGATCCAGGTCATTGTTCGTGTCCACTTGAGGGAGCCGGTCAATGGCAGCATCGGAGATGGCTGATGAGCAATTAAGGACACTTCTGAAGTGCTCGGCCCAGCGCTTCAGAATTTGCGATTTCTCTGTCAGCAGTGTTGTGCCGTCAGAGCTGAGCAGCGGTGCGGACCCCTTGATACACGGGCCGTAGATGGCCTTGATGGCTTTGAAAAAGTTTTCATTTCATTGCGGTCCGCATACCCCTGGATTTCTTCAGCCTTTCGGATCATCCAGGCATCCTGCATCTCCCGCAGCCGTTGTTGTACAAGGCGCCGGCATCTGAAAAAGGCTGCTTTGGTGGCGTCAGTCCGAAGGTCCATGTAGGCTTTGTGTAGTCTATTCTTCTCCGCGAGTAAGTTGCTGATGTCGGCGTCATTGTCGTCAAACCAGTCCTGGTGTCGACGGTGTGCGCGTCCGAGTACATCGAGGGCGGTGGACTGGATGACATTTCGCAGTTGACACCATCGTGTCTCCACGGTATCGTTATCATCTGGAGCATGCAGGTCCTCCAGTTTCTCGGTTATTTGGTTGCTGAAATCAAAACAGTGAGCAGGCAAATTTAATAAAAGAGTATTTAACTTACATGGCGGCCTCTTACCTTGGGGCCTTCGTCGGGGTTGCAGTCGGAGCCTCATCTGGGAGATGACGAGGCGGTGATCTGTCCAACCATCGGCATCGCGGATCGCCTTGGTTACCAGCACGTCCTGTCGATCTCGCCTCCGGACGAGAACATAGTCCAGCAGATGCCAGCGCCGCGACCGAGGGTGCATCCACGTGGCCTTCTCCCGCGTCGGAAGGCGGAAGAAGGTGTTGGACAGCAGGAGACGGTGTTCCGCACACGTGCGCAGAAGAAGGAGGCCGTTAGCGTTGCAGCTACCCAGACCGTGGGGACTCCAGCACTCCCTGCCAGGCAGCGTGGTCCGTCCCGACGCGGGCATTGAAGTCACCAAGGACAATTAACTTGTCCTCTTTCGGCACAGTCGCCAGCAAGGCGTGCAGGTCCTCGTAGAATTGGTCCTTCGCCGCATCAGAGCTCGTCATTGGGGGAGCGTAGGCGCTGATGATGGTGGCGAACTGGTCTCCCCGAAGAGGCAGGCGGAGGCTCATCAGGCGATCATTGATACCCTGCGGCAGACAGGGCAGACGTCCCACGATGTCGTTACGGATGGCAAAGGCAACACCAGCGTCGCGTCGCTCTGCCTTTGGCCGGCCGCTCCAGAAGAAGGTGTAGCTGGCCCCCACCTCCTCCAGCTGACCCTGCTCAGAGAATCGGGTCTCGCTGAGAGCAGCAATGTCCACCTTGTAGCGCGCCAGTTCCCGAGCGACTAGCGCCGTCCGCCGTTCCGGCCGGTTGCTCCTAGGATTGTCTAAAAGGGAACGAACATTCCAGGCTGCTAGTGTGAGTGGACTCACCCGAGCAGCCTGGAGAGTATGGCGAGGGGGATGAGGACGGGGGTATTGTTGTTTGTTTGAGTTTTACGACCGCGTAGTTTGCGATCTGCGAGCCGCGGCCGGCTGCAGAAGACGTGAGAACCAGCATTTTTTTAGGGCACATTTTTCTAGCCCCTTCCTCCGCGAGGAGGCAAGCAGTGCTATCCCTAAATAGGGGCTGCTCGGACATCCCAGACGGCTGCCGAACTCCACTATGGGTCACGGTTTTGGTTTAGTGGAAGAACGACCCGAGTTAGTCTGGGCCGCCTACGGGGTTGCTGTCGCCCCCACCGTAGGACTTTTTGAGAGGGGGAGATGGGAAGTTCGGGAGTCAGACATACCGGGTGTGGAGGCACACACAACACCGGAGACCCTCACCTGGTTTAGCCCGCCGGTCGTGACGGTTGCCCGGGGTGTGGCCGCTGGAAGAACCCAACTTCGAGGAGCCACAGGTGAGAGTTGGGTACCAGTTAGAGGCGGCCACAGGAGCATTCACCACCTGTATGAGACAAATGGAGCGACCAAATGCAAGCTGTGTGGTGCTGCCCCTAACTAGTACCCCTACAGTTCGACCGTCGTAGTCCGACGATGTCCGCCGTATGCTCCATGGGAAAGTGGAGCAGGGACGGTGACTTGCGCGTGATTTAGTTTAAAGTGATAGTAGACTTGCGCTGCATCTACTACACTCTCTCCTCCTCCCCCACCTGAGCCCGGTGTCAAGACAGATTCAAGAAGACCGGAGGCGGGAGAGGACGCAGGTGGCTGGCGCGGCTGGGTCCCCTAAGTCCAAGCCGCCCCTAGGCGTGCCACCACACCTCTATGTTCGGCATTTGTTATGGGAGCGCAACCCGAATAACACCTGCCGTGCCCTAATGTTGCCCCCTGTTGGTCCAACGCATCTACCACGCGGCCCGTTTAGGGGGCAAACACACACACACACACACACACACACACACACACACACACACACACACACACGACAGTTCGACCGTCGTAGTCCGACGATGTCCATCGTATGCGCCACAGCATGGTAGTGCAGGAACAGTGACTTGCACGTGAATTAATTTTAAGTAATGTTAGACTTGCACTGCATCTACCGCACTATCTTTTTCCTTACCCGCCTGTGCCCGGTGTCAAGATAGAGTCATGAAAACCAGAGGCGGGGTCGAGTACAGGTTGCTGGCGAGGCCGGAGACGCTCCTAACCGTGCCACCACGTCTGAATAAGAACCATAAATGGTAAGTGGCTGAGTGCGGCATGAGCCTGCACCTACGCGTGCCGACCCCCCCCCTTACCCCCCCCCCCCCCCCCCCCCCAACGTTCGGCATGTTTTTATGGGAGCTCAACCTAAATAACGCCTGCCGCAGCCTGATTTGACCCCGTGTTAGTCCAGCGCATCTACCAGGCGGCCCGTTCATGGGGCACGGATCGCTACCCACGAATCAAAACACGTAGAGGCACACGAGATTTCCCCTCTACTTGACATCCTAGCTCTCAAACTGCTCTATGGCTGCATCTCCTCCCCCTTAGTAGACCGGATGTGGTTTGATTTTCGACGGTTACAGTCGCTCGCTGACCTTTCCGAACAGACATGCCAAAATTAATATTAGCCCCCAAAGTAATGCCTAATACATGACAGAACTTGGAATGGCAGCACAAATAAGCGCTGATCAGGCCCTAGGAACAATGCGAACCTTCTAGAGGTCTCCCACACGCGGACCAGCGAATGGTTGCATTTATTGGCTATTTCTGAACGTCATTGGGCCTCGCGGCCGCATGCTCGCGCCAGCCAATCAACACCTCCTCTCAACCCGCATCTCTCACATGGCTCTTTGCGAGGGTTTAACAAGAAGCCGACAGATCAGAAGGCCAGGCAATTGTGTAATTTGACTGCCAAAATATAAAAATTACTACGAAGCCTTTACGACAAAATTTGCGTTCACGAGTAGATTCTCATTAAGCACGTACCATTAATTTAATGCAATACCGAATTAAGCTGCGTGGTTTAATGAGTAATTTATAAACACCATACACCTGTACCACGTAAGGCAAGTTCGTGCAAATATTACAGTCAATTTAACTATTCAGAATTATTCTAATAAAAACAAAACTACGTAAAAATAACATTCTTACGCGGTAGCATTGCTTGTTGAAGTACTTGAAGTCTTCAGCTCCACAGTCGACTTCGGGATCACGAACGAATCCCGATGCGTCTACTGGGACTGCGGGTGACGCCAAGGATATTGTATTCAAGCATCCAGGAGGTTTAAGCACATTATTCGGGTCGTCGTTATCCGACGCAGTCTTCAACTGTGCCTGACAAAGGTGACCGATATCCAGGCTGCATCTAAGCGAATACCATAACCCCGTCGGCACACACACACACACACACCACACACACCATGAGGGAACTACACAGCTAACAAATTAACTTCAATATTGTTTTAAAAATATTTGCAAAACAGCTGTCAATAAAGAAGACTCAAATGGTTGTCTTGCAAAGAGAGATGCAGCCATGAGCCCGCGCTCCAAAAATGTCCTCGGCCAAATGCCACCATAAAATTATTTTGATGCAAACAAATAAAATGCTGAACATAAATGCTTAGTTAAAGAAAAAAGTTTTCCAAAATTCAGATGCCATACGTGTCGTTTTTTTATGAAGGCGTAATGTAAACTGAAGCAAAATAAAAAAACAGTTTGTTTGGAAAAATGCTTTTATAGCATTTTTCTCCTTTGAAACAGGCAAAACACATCGAGCGGGAATGAATGAATCAAGGAATGAATTAATTAATTAAAATGAGTTCCAAAGTTCTCAGCATTTGCATCCTCACGGTTATTAACTCAGATCTGAGTGTACTATTTTAACTTACTCTATTTCATTTTGACAAATATTCCCCACCTCCATCAGGCTACCTAAAGTACTCTGCCAAATAGTCTGGTTGTACAAGCCTACGAGAGCTAGACATGGCCCCATGTGACAGACGTCGAACCCGAAAAGTCGCCATAAGTCTTGACGGATGCCTGGTGACGGAGAAAGCGTCGGTCTGTGGATGTTCATGATGAAGATACCCCGTCAGCAATCCTAGTTGTGCTTCTACCCAGCCATCGCTTACGGCGCTCTAGTTTATAAGAGACTGCTGCTGCGGAGGCATATGAACCGAACATGATCTGTCTAGACTTGCTCTCACACGATTAGCGTTCACACATCTGGTCTCCACACGAACAAGCAATGCATGCGGTTGGTTTGTCTCCGTCGCTCTCTCTCCCTGACTGCATTTTTGTGTTTGTCGACGTGTCTCTTGATGGAGTAGGTGTCAAGCCCCCAGGCCTCCAGTAGTTCCCGCCCGTCTTATTGCTAGCTCATGACATTTGTAGGTATTTGTACAATTTACATCTTTGTATCTTTCTTGTTCACCTGAATCTTTATGATCCCTTGTTTTAATGTGCTAAATAAAAACACAACAGCCAGCTTCAACCGGCATGTTGGACGTCTTCTGTTTTCGCTGCTGCATGTCACCGATGCAATCTTGATTGTACTGATCTCTCTTAATTACTTGCAGTCAGTTGCAACGATTGATCTTCCTTTCTCGATTGCATTCTACTGATCGCCGTCTCAATTGAACTCCTGACTCTGCTCTTCATCCTTGATGTATAGCTTTCTGGATCTAGCTCAGAGTTCATTACAATCCTCAACAACACTCGCTATCTAGAAGCTGCGTTTTTTCCTGAGTCTGCATTTTAACAATCCTCTGACATTTTTGCCGGCCTTCTGTCATTTAGTAGTTTAGACACAATTCTCCACTTAGCGTTAATTTATTTTGTACACCTCGGTTCTTAGCAGTTTCGACCCTCGTCTACACTACACATTCCCCGTGCCCTCGTGAAGTTGAATTCGTACCCTTACTCGAGAGTGTGGGTAGCCAGCTGAGACAGCGGGTCGCCTCCCCGCACTGCCCGTTTTTGCTCCATTATTCGCGTGCTAAAGCGTCGTCCGGTCTATCCTGTATAGTGGCGAGAACAGTTACGGCATGGTGATGATATGCGACACCAGATTGCTCATATACGTCCAGCTGGTTCTTTATTTGCATGATTCGGGTAAGCATGGTAGCTGTCGAACGATGGGCGATACCTACGCCAAACTCAACAGTGAAGCGTTACGTCGCTTCGGACACATTCTTTAGATACGGTAGAGGGTGCCATAGTTTTGGTGGCTATACTCCATCGCTTCCCCTTGGACGCGTACGGAGGTGGCGGCCGAAGTAGCTTTTCGGCTATCCAGTCCTTCTCAGTTGATCTCGAAGCTGCCGTAGTTCTCGAACTCGTATCTCACGCTCACCGCAATGTCTTTTTAATATTTGGATGACTGCTTTAACACAGTCGCGTTTATGCCCCATTGGTTGGTTGCTATGGTGGCTGAGAGCCAGAATTGTGTTAATCGTATTTATTTACACCGTGGGGCTAGGTTCTTCATTGGCCCTGCGTGTAACGAGGACGTCAAGGAAAGGCAACCATGACATTCTCTTTTTCCCTTGTGAACTGAATGTCGGGAAAGATCGCGTTTAGCAGGCCTTGAAAGTCGGATAGTGTGCTCCTTTCGATTATAACGTAGCGGCGTCAAAACGCAGATCCATAGTGATTAAGTGCGACTTTTGCCAACGCATGTAATACCAGTTATGCAACTAGACTGTATATTGGGGAGCCTATCGGCGCCCCTTTGATTTGCTCGTGTGTTCTACCATTGAAGTTGAAAAAATGTTTTTTGACTAAAGGTAAATAGCTCCATTAGATGCTCAGGTTTTACAGGACCCCTCGTTACCTCGTAGTTCACTTCGAGCCATTTGCGTAGACTGTCGCATACCAGGTCTGGTGTGATGGACGTGAGCAGTGAACCCGAGTCAAAGGATACAATGATTTTATCCGGCCGAACAGTTTTCTCTGGATGGTGGACAAGAATTGGGAGGCGAATTGATGGAGGTCCTTGAGCCCTCCCCCATTTGGATAGATGGTGAGGATTTTGGGATGGATGCGCTTTGCACAGCTCGCAATCGAGAGGCAGCAAATTATGAGCCAATAATCGTCATGTTCTAGTGATCATCTCTTCTTACTCTCCTTATTACGTACTGCTTCCTGGAAGTCACCTGTTCGCTTCTATCAGCAATCTCTTTGGGCACGATGCTCTCCGATGAGCTGGACGATGGGAAATATTTTCCTTTCATAAGTCGTCTACTTATGCGCAGATTCAGTTTCCACACAGGTATCCCGACAATAATGTGTTTCCGAAATATGTCTCGTACAAACCCCCGGTGAACACAAAGCTGGCGAGTCGCGCAATATCGCAACATGGCAGACGAATGATCTGAGTGCTCCTTCAAGACTGTCACACGCGACTTCACAAATACTGTCAGAGGATCGACCAAGAGAGAATGAAGTGCTGCGAGCTCATGAGTTAGAATGACACACAACTGCTTCAACAGAGGGTGGCCAAACGAACCCGCGAACAGAGCAAAGGAGTTGACAGAGGAACAAAAGCAGGTCTTTCGGGGTGAAGTCTCATTTAACACAAGTGATGCCAAACCTAACAACATGGTTGTGGCAGTTGAGTGAATCCTCAGCCAAACGGAAACAACGGACGAAACAGAGAACCTTATCCGACACCAAGTGTCGTCCCTCTTCATAGTTCATAGGTCACGCGAGCTGCGCTCAAAGGTCGAAGGCGACCCATCAGGGAACTCAAGGCCGACAAAAAATTATTATCGTGTCTGCAGACAAGGGGCATTCCACGGTCGTATTGAACAGAACCGGCTACTTTTAGAAAGCCAAAAGGTTGCTGGAGGATCGCCAGTTCTACGTCCCATGCGAAAATAACCCCGTAAAAACGTTGACACGCGCAATCAATTCAACGTTGTTGGTACTAGAGAACTCTGATGCAATATCGCCGATCGACCACCACATGGATAAAGTAAAAAACAGGGCATTAGCCCGATCCTGTGGCCTTCCAAAAGTGCACAAAAAGGACGTTCCTCTCCGGCCCATTGTATCACTCAGAGGAACTCCAACTTACGGATGCAGAGAACACAGTCAAATCTTAAACCCAATTCTTTAAGCAAATTAAAGGGGTAAGTTTCCTGATAAATGACGGTATTATATCTTTTGATGTCACGTTCCTATTTACTTCCATCCTCCAGGATTTGGCAGTCGAGACCGTCGGGTTAATCCTCCGAAGCAAATATAATAAAACGGAGAATCACCTTAGACAAGTACAAATCATGCAGCTCCTTAAACTCTATCTCAAAACGCACTTCAAGGTGAACGGAGATATCTACGGGCAGGTGAAAGGCACACCTATGGGCTCAGCGATCTCGAGACTCATAGCTGAAGTGGTCCTGCAACGGCTGGAATCACTGGTCTTCCAACACCACAGACCGACATTCTGGGCTCGGTATGTGGACAACACCTTCATCATCATCGAATGTGATCAGATGCTGGCATTCAAAGAACACCTCAACGGTGTCCTCCCGGACATACAATTCATGACGGAGGAAGAATAAAACGACCAGATAGCCTTCATTGATGTCCTCCTCTGTCGCAAAGTATTGTGGTGGCCTTAAAACTAAAGTATTCAGGAAAGCGACAAATACAACACGAGTACTGAGCTTCAACAGCAACCCCCAATTCAGTCAAAAACGCACTTGCGTGCGGGCACTATATGAGCGTTTTGCGACTCACTGCAGCGAAACAGAAGAAAAGGCTGCCGAATCGCTGTACCTTCCACGGGTGTTCAGAGTAAACGGCTACCCACGCAACCTTGGTGGCAGTTGCCTGTGCAACCAAGGTGAAGGACGTCTTGGAGTTGGAGTTGTATACCGACCAGACGCAACTATCAGGCCCCAAATAATTATGCCAAAGGACCCGCTACCCTGGCAAAAAGCGTCTGCAGTCGTTTACCAAATCTAGTGCAGTTTCGGAAAAAGCCACTACCTTGGAGAAACTAGGAGACTATTCCACCCACGAATGGCCGAGCACGGGTCAGCAGTGAGGAGGAAAGGTACTAACTCTCGGGTCGCGGCTCATGCGACGGGAATCGGCCACACCTTCAAGTTTGACGAGGCCAAAATTCTCGCAAGGGCTGAAACCGCGTGAGCCGTGAACTGCCTGAATAATGGTTCTCTGGCCCGCAGTCGATTAATAAGTGCAATAATCATGCGGCTACGTATTATGTGTTGCGATTTTGTCTGGGCTAAATTGCTAGTCACGCGGGGAGGATGCGGGTGAAAGCGAGCCAAATTGCCGAGTAATTGTTACGCCAGGAATCGACAACGGTGATGAAATCACGGTCATTAATGACTTGGGTACGTACCAAAAAGAAATAATCGCCTCAAATACGACCCCCAGAGATGAACACGAGGACTGCCACCGATAGTAGGCGTGTGTTTGCCTGGCAACCACGCCCTTTAAAGACTGCGCAACTTGTGCCCGAAGTACCCGTTTCTGTAACTGTCTCTGATAATGGGTTCAAGAGGGAATCTGAAACGTCAGGCAAATAAACACCGTCTTTCAACGATTACCTTTTATTATTATTATTATTATTATTATTATTATTATTTTTTATTTTTTATCTGGCTATGTTCTAGACAGATGTGTTCCAGAAGGACGGGCGCTGAAGAGACTACGTTACAAAACTCCAGTTAATACTGAGTTGGTCAGTAATATTTTTCAACGTTTTCGCAAGCAAATGACAAGGGTGTTGATCAACGACTGCCAGCTGCGCCTGCGCACGTACGAGGCTGCCATTGAATAAAAAGGGCCGAGTGAGCGATACTTTTCGGTGAAAGTTTTGCTGATCCCCTCGACCAAAAAATATTATCTCAGGCAAAATCAAGAAAAAAAAAACATCTGGTCTATGCAGTTAACTGAACAAGAACTGAGCTATGAAACGAAGGTTAGTACGGCGGATGCGAATATATGTGGTGAGCACGACGGCCGATATATGTCTTAGCTAATGGTTAGTCAGTAGCATGTGCCCCTGTCGAGGAGTAGGGTCGGTAATGAGCCTCAGGAGCTGCATCACCTGGGATGGCTGGCTGATAACGGCTAATAAGCCAGAATTGTCCTTTCCAGTCTCCCTTGTCATTGGCGGTAATGTCATTCTCCCAATGATACTAGCCACTGTGCGCCTATTGGCGGGGCTCTAGAGAGAGAGGGAGCCAAAAGGCAGAACGTGAGGAGTGAGTCTCGTAACCGAACAGTGAGTGTCCATCCACCAATAAGAATTTTTCCAAATATGAAGCCAAGGAGGCAAAAGTACTAACTTGATCTCACCAACGCAGGTGAGCGTACGAGCGGATCAGAGGTCAATAGCAGGTAATATCTTTGACACAAGATAAAGCTGCCGTTATTGTTGACCACGGCGAGCATTCTGTGTACACCTCTCTGCCCTCTAAACAATGCGCGATGAGTACAAGCTGTCATCAGGTCGAGTAGCTACATTACGCTCGGCGCGGACATCAAAATGATGATGAATGCTAGGCAGACCAGAGGTAATATCGCCCCGTGATTATCAGTACAGAAAACCACAGCCCAATGACTCTATCTCTTACTGTTTTTGATACTGGGTTCTGAACAGGATATGAAGCGTCGGAAATGTGTATACAATTCTCGCCCCAGAGACTGCACACTCCCATTTGGGAAGCTATATCTGTCTGTGATTTAAAACACTTTTTTTCGGAAACGTGGCTACAAAAACTACCACGGATATTGAATGCAGCATAAGTTGAAAAGCTCAAAGTGCTATATCGAATAATCGATACTAAGCAATTACTGATGTCATTCGCCAGCTATTTGAAAGTCGGTTGGCTGCCTAGAGCTACCTGGAGAGGACTTGTTGTTATTTACCTGCTAGGCGAACAGGTATTTTGCGGATTGTCCACGCATGTTAGTAAATAATTTTTATTAAACTGCTTAGATAAGCGATGCCTTCTGTTTTTTTGACAGTATAAAAAGCCCTTATCCATAGAACACGGATGTCTACGCGGGGAGCGTTAAAATCACCTCCTGGTCTTGAACGATGGCCTGCAAGGTGGTAGGGCTGCCTTTTGAAACAGCATTTTTAAGGAAGGCTACGACTTGGAACACTTCCTCGAATAACAGCCGAACGTTTTAATCGATCACACCGAAAGACGAATGACATACGTCGGTTAACAGGGAAGTTCGAACAATTTGGCAGGCAGCCTTAAACCTTCGGATACATTCATTTTTTGACACTTCATTTACACCGCTGCACACCACTAACTCCACAATGGGAGCGCCCAAATTATTGGCACAAAGTACTTTGAGCAACTTGGTCAAAGTTCACTTAGTAGCTATAAAAAAAATACTTTAATCTATCTATTAGCATTAAAAGATATCTCTCTTCTTCTTGTTCTTCTTGTTCTTGTTCTTCTTGTTCTTGTTTTTCTTCTTCTTCTTCTTCTTCTTCTCTATTTATCATTTTTCTCTGCATATAATAGGGAATAGCATAGTTTTCCTTCAGCTCTGGGTGGTAAGCTTACCAATGCGTTTGAGCTGATTAAATTGGAGTGTGATCCAGGCATGGAGTTCCCTTATATTTCTCTACAACTACCCATATCGGATATAAATCTACGTGCCAACGATGCTAAGAAGAAATCAATGCAGACTTGCATGCCGTTTCCGCGTGGAGCTCAACGTGGAAATGGCATTCTAACCTTTTAAGTTTCGTTACATGTGCTTTGGGCTTGACAGGCTACCACACCCTGAACCCGCCCATCGGATTGGATTTGCAAACAGACTGTAGACAACCACCAGGTGCAAATTCATAAGGCCACTGGTGACCAAGGCATAGACTTCCCTTATATTTCTCTACAGTTAACCATTTCTGATATGTTTAACAGAGGTCAAAATTGAGTCCATGGGTGGATAGTGAGAATAGGCGGGGTCGTTGTCGATAAAGGACGCCAAAAAGAGCACATGCTGTGCCCATATTTCTAGTCACTATACACCCGCTGGTGGGACTGGCAATAAAGCCCATAAGTGCAACTGGACGGCTATTTCTCGTGAAGCTATCAGTGATTGTCCCTCTACCTGTATTAATGTATACGTATATGAATCTAATAAGTTTTCAGACAAGTGATGGTAAAAATTGATGTTACGTCCCTGTGACATGGCGTATTAACGTCGGTCGCTAAAGTTTTACTGTATTTTTGAGTCGATTATCACCAGTATCTTTGTAATAACCATGTAAATAGTAGAAGCAGTATTAACACTATATATGAGCGTTTTGCACCGCTCTATAATAACCAGAACTTGCTAATAATAGGCGAACGTGTTTTGCATATATATTTCAGCTGAATGCCATAACCTGTTCTCTGAACTTCCTTTAAGCAATATCCGTGTACCAGTGAAGTTGTTTCGTAACAAATTGGTGCCAGTAACTTGCTGAAATAAAGATGGTGAGCAGGCATTTAACAAAACAGTATTCAACTAACCTAGTGGTCGCTAAACGTGAGGTCACCTGCGCAACTCTAGACAAAGCCACATCTTGTAGATGACGAGACGATGATCAGTCCATCCGTCGAAACCCACGATCCCTTTTTTCATCAGTGCATCATGCTGGTTTAGCCTCTGGAAGAAGACATAATTCAGCAGGTGCCAGAAGAGTGTATTTTGCGTGGTATCCTGCACATTTCATTTGTCGACAAAACTAAAGTTTTCCCTCATTCTTCTCTGAAATTACTTAGGCCTGATATATTTGCCACCGATTGAAAATGAATCCGTGGTTGTAGACTGAGATTAGTCAGGGTGATTTCTTTGGTACCAAACAGGCTCTTGCGGTGTCGATAAAGGGCGCCAAAAAGATCACCTCTCGTGTCTGAAAACGACTATGTGCGCACATGGAAATCGTGCGACCGACAAGTACAGTTGACATAGGGTGTCTGCGTCGGGGTACGGTCATGCACTCGTGCTCCGGGTAAACGACTGACCTGACCACAGGTGTCAGTCAATGGTGCGGCTGTGTGCTCTAAACTGCGTGGGCTTCAGTCTGGATTAAATTACTTTTGGTACTAACTTTGGAATTACTAGAAGAGGAGGCACTACCTAGGGTTACAGTCGCCGTTATAGCATCTACTGTCCTCCCTAATCATACCCTCACATGCACATGGATTTTTAAAAGCTTACTATGCGTTCAATTTTGAAAGGCTTACCAGCACAAAAATAATATCGAGCAGATAAAAACCCCAAGCAAAAAACTTCTGATCCATGAGCACGTTATCCCATTTCATATGTTTGTCTTAGATCTGCCAATTCCAAACTTATTACTTCAGATGTGCTGAATACTGTTTTAACCACAGGTGATCCACCAACTTTTAATCACGCCAAAGTTAAATCATGCTAGCAGAATATTTGTAAGCGCAATTGCATTCCACATCAATTTCATCAATGTCATCATCAATACCGTTGGATGCATACATCGAAACGTTCAAGTAAACGGCTAGAATATGCCGTTTAAATTTTTTGCCAAAATTTGTTGTCTACCTACAGTTTCCTACGGAGAAGTGGTTGTTATTGCCTGCTCGGCCACCAGTAGGGTGAGAAGTATTCGTTTCTTAAAGAAAAACATTTTCTTAAAATTTCTAATGACAAAGGACGATGAAAATACGTCAGATAACCGTGAATTTCTAAACGTTTAGCTGGCAGCTTCAAAAAACTTTGACGTATTCATCGTTTGTCGATTTATTTACACCACCGTGCACCATTGAGTCCGCAATGGGAGCGTCCAAATTATAGGCTTAATATAAGATGAGCAAATTGGTGAATTTAACAGCTATAAAAATATTGTAAAAGTCCATCTATTCACGCCAATAATTGCAATTTTTTTCTGCCTACGACAGAGAATAGCTTTTACTTTATCGATACTATTGCCATAATTGCCTCCAGTCGTGGAAGTATCGGACGGCAACAGCATTGCAAATATAAATAAGTGGCTGTCGAACTTTCAGTATTTAACCAAGAGTTGTTTAAATGTCTGTTGTTTTGGACTGCTACGTCAGTTGACTGCTTATCTTGCTGTTATCTTACTTCTAAAACAGTAGTAACGGTAGTGCTCAGCTCCTAGAGCTTAGGCGAATGTTGAAAGATCATACACGTAGACAGCACGTTTTAGAGTGGGCCCTATTTGAGATCCACGTATTGCGAATGAAGGTCCAAAGCAGAAACCTAGTGATCCCGGTACAACCAACCAATAGGACTGCCGCGGTAACGCGCGTCCCCATCCGTGATCGACGGTGAGTCACGTGACTTCCTCACACACGCTGCCGGCCAATGAAGCCTCAGGTCGGATGAAGTTCTCACCAGAACACCTTGCGTGGCCAACACTAGCCGGGTAATGGATAACCGTAATTTTTTTGCGATCATGTCCCACCCACACTCACACGTTTGGGTCGGTGAAACAGAGACTAGTTCGGATATAGATTACAGCAAAAGTCGAAAAGCTCAAACTGCTAGATCGAATACTCGATACTATGAAATTACTGATGTCATTCGCAAGCTATTTAAAAGTCGGTTGGCTGCTTAGAACGTCCTGGAAACGACAAGTTGTTCTTTACCTGCTATGCGAACAGGCAGGTTGCGAATTCTTCACACATGTAAGTAAAGCATTTCATGAAACTGCTTGGATAAGGAATGCATTCTGGTTCTTGGACAGTATAAAAAGCCCTAATCCATAGAACACGGATGTCTACGCAGGGAGCGTTAAAATCACCTCCTGGTCTTGAACGATGGCCTGCAAGGTGGTAGGGCTGCCTTTTGAAACAGCATTTTTAAGGAAGGCTACGACTGTGAACACTTCCTCGAATAACTGCCGAACGCTTAACTCGATCACACCTAAAGACGAATGACATACGTCGGTTAACAGCGAATTTCGAACAATTTGGCAGGCAGCCTTAAACATTCGGATACATTTATTTTTTGACACTTCATTTACACCGCTGCACACCACTAACTCCACAATGGGAGCGCCCAAATTATTGGCTCAATGTACTTTGAGCAACTTGGTCAAAGTTTAACTAAGCAGCTATAAAATACGTAGTTAAAAATCTATCTATTAGCATTTATAGATAGCTTCCTTCTTCTATTTCTTAAATTTCTCTGCATATAGTTTTTCATTTTAGCCCCGGGTGTGAGCTCACCAAGGCGTTTGAGCTGACGAAATTGAGTGTGACCCAGGCATCGACTTCCCCTATGCTTCTCTACAATAACTCATGCCTGATATATTTGCCACAGTTTGAGATTGAGTCCGTGGTAGGATAGTGAGAATAGGCGGAGGGTTTACTTTGAACCTTACTAACCCCTTATGTTACCGATAAAGGACGCCAAGTAGAGCACCTTTCGTGTCTGAAAACGACTATGTGCGTACATGGAAATCGTGCGATCGACAAGCACAGTTGACATAGGGCATCTGCGTCGTGCACTCGTGCTCTGGGTAAACCACTGACCTGACCACAGGTGTCAGTCAATGGTGCGGCTGTTTGTTCTTAACTGCGTGGGCTTCAGTCTGGATTGAATTAACTTTGGTAGAACAAACAGGCGTGGAGTTGACTAGGCCTACAGTCGCCGTTCTAGAACCTGCTGTGCTCCACGATCATATGCTTACAGGCACAGGCATTTGTAAAAGTTTAATAAGAGGACACTCACTGAAACCTTTACCCTCAAACGAATAAGCTCAAGCACATGAAAACTCCAAACCATTTCAACCGACCCTAGAGCACTATCTCATTTATTACTGCTGTCTGAAATCTGCAATTCCAAAAATAGTACTTAAGCTGTGCTGACTATTGTGTTAACCACAGCTGATCCATCGGCTCTGTGCCGCGAGCTAGCGTCGTATAAACCTTTTCACTGTTAGTTCTATCGATTGAAGGACCCTTATCTTTACACATCTGGCTTACTGGTCGATGTTCACTATGTGAACTCGGACATGGTCGATATGACATACTAAAAGATCTCACATTTAGGACGATGGAACACAGGTGCCGGACATCCGAGACAGTGCGAAAGATAAGCACAGTTATTTGTCTGTGACCACAAAACTGGCATCGAAAATTGACACATAGGCAGCATACATTGAAAAGATTCAGCTGCTGGCTGTAACATGCAATGATAAAAAGGCTCTGATGTCATTTACAGGGTTTTGCAAAACCGGTTGGTTGCCTACAGTTTCCTACAACAAATAGTTGTTTTTGCCCGCTAGCCGATCGGGAAAGATGCGAAGCATTTCCTTTTTAAAGAAAATCATTTTTTGAAACTATTTAAATAGCAAATGGCTTCCTTTCTTGAACATTATAACAAAACATTTTTCTTTCGGACATGGACGTCAAAGCGTGGAGAGTCGAGACTAAACGCCATCGCCGATAAGGTGATAGGACTGCTTTCTGAAACAGATTTTTTAAGGTAGGCTACATTTGTGAACGTACTGTTCGAGCACATCATAAGGTGGTTGAAATACGTCGGTTAACAGTGCATTTCGAACGTCTGACAGGCAGTTTGAAAAAGGTCTGACGCATTCATCGTTTTTCGTTTCATTTTACACAGTCGCACACAACTAAGCCCACAATGGGAGCGTCTTAGTTATTTACTCAACATTAGCTTAACGGATATAAAAACATAGTTAAATCCATCTAGTCACACACATGATTAATCTCTGCATGAGTTGATTATAATATTTTTCTATTTTTTCGGCTATCAATCGAGAATAGCACTATTTTGCCTATACATTTTGCCTATAATGCCTCCAGCCGTGGAAGTATCAGACGGCAATAGCCTTATAGTTACAAATAATTTGCTGATGAATATTCAATATTAAAACAAAATTTATTTAAATTTCTGTCGTTTTCGACTGCTAAGTCAGTTGATTGTTTATTCTGCTGATATCTTCTAAACAGTAGTAATAGTAGTGCTGAGCTCATAGAGTAATCATGTTATTGATCACGACAATTGAGCAACTTTATTATGACCGTTTATCCTGCTGGTATCTTACTTCTAAACAGTAGTAACGGAAGTGCTGAGCTCCTAGAGCTTAGGCGAATGTTGAGCGATCATGCACACAGGGCAGCACGTTTCAGAGTGGGCCCTCTCTGAGCTCCACGTACTGCGAATGAAGGTCCAAAGCAGAAACATGGTGATCCCGGTACAGCCAACAAATATGGCTGCCGCGGTAACGCGCGTCCAGATCCGCGATCGACGGCGAGTCACGTGACTTCCTTCCACAAACTGCCAACCAATCAAGCCTCAGGTCGGATGGAGTTCTCACCAGAACACCTTAGATCGCCAACTGAGCAGAAGGTACATTAATAGCCGTGGAATGGATAATCATCATTTTTTTGCGACTATATCCCATCCACACTCTATTTCACTTGACTGATTCCCTGAATATTATTGAGCTTTTCCAAACATTCGCAACACTAAGCATAGCGAAAAACTGCCTCTGCAATTAAAAATGACAATGCAATTGTGCAAGATGCCAATACAAGGGAAGTACATCAAATGAACATATGAATACCATTCAATGCCAGGTTTGGACCAATTTCGAGCTCAGTAGAAACATGCTACCGAAAGCAGAATGCGTTGCTATCAGACGTTGTTTGTTGCATTTGTTCACATATCTGCTGCCACGCACGGGAGGCGCATGAAATGTTAGAAGTAAGTCAAGTAATCTGTGTAAAAACTAGGATATTGCAGTTGGCCTTGTAAATAGACGTCAAAAATAAACGGTATGGCAGCTGATTTTAGGCCGCTCCCTTAGGGTTTAGATCGAAAGTTTAAGTTGCTGGTTCACCTACCCGGATAGGCCACTGCGTTAACGACAATATCTGAATGCAGGGATGAAAAATTAACGCACATTATTTAGCAACCTCCGCCCAGAATGTGTGGAGGACATGTTGGAATCCTTCAATTATATGGTGACGACATGGAGAACTTTCATCGCCCTTGTGAGCATTCGAAAAAACGATCAGTTACATCGTAGAATAAATGGGAACAAGGACGATGGAGACTGGACTGTGTAATTTTTGTCCATGAAGCATCATCAACCAATTAAAATCTGTCCAAACTAAAGCGGTCAGGGTTACTAACTGGTTATGGTTACGCATACCTTATATTTGCTATCTGATGAAATGTCAGCCAAAATTGTGAAATGAGTTTCATGAAGATTACTTAAGTCGTGTTGTAGCAATAATTTTCGGGCAGAATAACCCCAAGGCATATCAGGCACCTTCTGATCGAGGTTCTTTCTGACCGACTGCAAAAACTATGCTGAACCAAACTAGACTATTTAATTAGTGGACATCTTTTTTATTGAGTTTCTTTGTCCTAAAAATTAAAATATATTCGGCCACACGCATGCAGGAAAATATTCATTATTGTACTCATTTCGTAGAAATTTACGCCTTGTTCGAATTTTTCACTTTACTAACAGGCATCTGTGGGTTTCAAAAGAAAGAATATTTTCGTGCATTCCGATTTATTTTAATTTCTTAGTCGCTGAAAATCAATCAGCAAGAAAACAGTACTAAAGTAATCATTTTGCAGAAGATAAAGATTTTCTCAGGTGTTTGTACATAGACTCTATCGAGTCTGTCGAAATTGAAATAGATTGGGGTGAGGCTGCGCGGTTATTAATAGTACAAGCTTACTTAATTTATTATTTAAAAAAACTCGCATTTCATAACTTTGGTTGATATTTAATGAGTTAGCAAATCCACTGTATATATGGTAGGAGGGCGCTCACCAATGAGGTTAACGAACAATCTTTATTGCAAGTGACAGTACACTAAGCCCATGACACGAGCTTATAATGTTACACTACGATCGAAGAACCATGGATGGAATTTACAATCACTCATATATGGAGTAAGGTTCGCTGACCTTGACTACAAGGCGTAAAATGGCCATCTCTATCTCTTCTGTTTTCATCGCGTCAGCATTAACAACTTCAATGAAAATAATTCATCCTGTGTGGGGGTTTTCTTGTCATATTCCATGAAATATTTCCCTCAAAATTAAGTGGCTTGCATGATAGGGCAACAAGACCAATTAATTCCTGAAAATAGACTCGAACATTGGTGTTACTGACTTATAGAGGGCATTTGGGTGGAGCTTGTACCATCGTGCCTTATTTCGTTACATGTTTCATTTCATATTCGACCGTACCGTTCCTAGGGCTACTGTCTTAATCTCTAAATGAACCTGACCATCGGATCGGAGTTGCACAGAGACTAGAGACAACAATTGGGTGCTAGGTCATAAGGCCGAAACACCCACTGTTATGGACGGAAAATGCTGGAGAGGTTTGCCGTAGCTGGTGCCGTTGTTGACACAGCAAATACGCTGGAGGAACGGAAAGATTATTCTGGAACCGAGTGCCAAAACTTGCAATGGCGGTGAGAAGATTGACCCTATTCGTTGATGAAAGTTCACCAACCGCTATCGGAACTCACTCGTCCCGCTTTGCCTTGGGGCTCACTTTCGAGCCGCACCAGCTGCCGAACAGCGACTAGTAGAAGAATAGGCAGACGAGTATCGCCGGCGAAGACAAGGGAAACTGGAATGGCGATTTCTATTAAACAAGAAATGGCAACTCCAGGTTCCCTTCTCTTTGCCGGCATTATTCATCTGCCTATTCTACTACTAGCCGCTGTGCGGTTACTGGCGGGGTGCGAGAGTGAGCCTCAAGGCAGAGCGGGAGGAGTAAGTTCCGTTAGCATTTGGTGAGCATTCCTCAACGAACGCAGTCAATATTCCCTATCTTAATCGGCTAGACAACGACTCAACGGTTAGAGCGGTGGACGTCTAATCAAAGGGTCACTGGAACCATCTTCGGGTGGTGCACCATCTGGGGTTGGCTATGACTGGCTGACAACAGCTAATAAGCCAGAAATGACCATTCTAGTCTCCCTTGTCTTTGCCAACAATATTCCTCTAGCAATGAACCTAGCTCCTAGCTCGTGGATCATTCGGCGAATTTTGGTCGAAATATTTAGTTTGCCGAGGCCGAAATTAGCCCAAGAGATGAGAACCGCGTGAGCCGCAAGCTGCTGGAGTCATCTATCTCCGTTCGCAGGCAATTATGAAGGGTACTGATCTTCCACCTCAATATTCTCTACTGTGATATTGCCTAGCACAAATAATTAGCAACACAGGTAGTCCGCTAACGCACAGCCGTTACGGTAACGATGCGCCTATCTAACAAGCCATAACCGTATCCGATAAGACACCCCAGCGATGAAGACGGGCGCTGCTAATAATGTTGACTTATGGTGGCTTCGTAACTACGTCCTATAAATACTGCCTTCTCTTTGTCCCTCTTCGTTGATGAACGCTCAACGATCACTAACGGAACTCACTCGTGCCACGCTACCTTGGGGCTCACTTTCGAGTCAGTAAGCATAGTCAAGCGTCCGGCGTCTTCCAATTGTCACTTCCAGAGAACGAACAGTACTTTTAGCGCACGTTTTTCTTTTTTACTATCAAGATGGTATTTTTTAATTTGGAAATTTTGGGGATATAGAAAGAATGGCCTTCGTGTAAATTCGGGTTTTTGTTGCCTTTTGCTCCTTTGCAGGATTTATTGTCTTTAATCTAAACTGAAAGCAAACGAGCCTACTCTACACTAGGTTGTATAAGGCGCATTTGCACCTCCTATATAATGCAAGAAATACAAAACGTTTTAATCCATATTTATTTGGTAAATTCATTGATTTAACAACAATAAATTAGGTCTTCCAATTGACTGGTGAATCCGTCTTAAATTCTGTCTTTCCATCTCTGGATGGAGACATTGCATAAATCAGAAAAACAAGGAGTATCTGAATGAAGAATAGTCCAATGAGGAATCCGCCAATTCCGTTAAAAAACGGATTAATCTGATCCATCAGCGCACCATAGCA
Organism: Schistocephalus solidus; assembly: GCA_017591395.1. Classification (NCBI taxonomy): domain Eukaryota; kingdom Metazoa; phylum Platyhelminthes; class Cestoda; order Diphyllobothriidea; family Diphyllobothriidae; genus Schistocephalus; species Schistocephalus solidus. Next base: position 2,650 of record WEDG01000811.1, on the reverse strand, counting down.
TCCCTTAATTCAAAAAACAGAAAACAAAATAAAGCGAAATTGCCTTTCACTGTAGTCAGACACCTTTTACTTAATGTTATCCAACTGGAGAAAAATAAATTTCTCATCTTATGTGCACATTCTTCCCAAAACTGTTTTCCTAAATGAGGAAACCAAACCACCAACACCTCCATTTCCTAGTTTATAAACTCAGTGTAATTTTGAAATTCAAGCAAGTCCCAATTCCCCTTCAGGTAAAATTTCAGCACACTCTCAAGAAAAGGTAGGAACCGCTTAAATCGCTAGATATTTTGCTTTGGAGACCTATTTTATCAAACTTGCCACTTTTTGGGACAGTCCTGGTGCGCTTTAAAGTAGCCAAATACACTTTAGAAATGTGCTCAAAACAATAAAGCATATATAGACATGGTTAAAAAATTGCACTCACTCTTTTGTAGGCATTCGCTTTGTTGCAGATATTAACGTTTTCCGGACAGCACGAATCTGGTAATGTACTCCATTGACTCCAGGAGTAATAATTCGTAGAAGTCAATCCACAGCACTCGAACTATTGGGCACGCAGTGTCTGTGTCAATATAATTTACTTACCATACTCTGTAGTGCGTCCATAACAGACTGATCGAGACGCACGTTGTCCAAGGCAGGAGAGCCCACAATTTCATTCATCTGCGTAGTGATTTTTAATCAAGTGGCTAGACAGTCTTACGCGACTTTTAACGACCAGAATATAACTGCCAAGTCCGAGGTGTACAATGCCAGCCACGATAGAAAGGCCTAAAAACTGTTCGTTTGGTAAAATTACACGGAAAGAGGGTAGGCGGACGTACCAGGTAAACTACATGTCTGTTTCCGGAAATAAGGCTGATTGCAGGTAAAATGGCCAATAAAAGCAGCACCACGCCGAGCCAATGAGCATGCGTTGTACATTAAATGCGGAATTGTTGTTAATTTGGGAGGTTAGCTCGTTCTGCTTGCTGCCAAGAACAATGCCTGTGATCCCAATGGCCTAAAGAATATCAATTTACAGTAATATTTACAAGTCATATGTTTTAAGTAAATAACTGAAAGTTTTGTTATGTCGAAAGAGGTATTTGGCTGCGTACCGTTCTGATTAATACTACCTAATATGTATCAAAGTTTTAGGGTATCCGAGTAGCTTAGATCCTTAGCAGTAAAATATATTAAACGTCAAAATTACCAGAAAATGGAGTCCTGTTAAGTTGAGTCATATATTTTAAAAAAACAAATGGCAACGGTTTTTTTAGCCTATTTAAAATTTAGAAACGCAAATGTCACGTGGTTAGGGCCTTACAATACTCTTTAGTTCAAACAGCCTGCCATCGAATGGTGGGGGGCATTAAGTTGAGCACAAAAACCATTTTGGTCTTCAACGCCTTTCCACCAGCAGTTTCTTCTCGATACACGACTACCAACTCGGATACTTAACCCAAACCGTTTAGCAATAACATAATCCCGAGTTCTGACATCCAGTCAGGATAAATATTTGCCTAGCGCTCATGAAACATTTTTCAGTGTTAGCTCTAATAATCCTCAGGACGTGGCATTTTTTTGTTTAAATTGCCATGGATTTAACTGCACCGACAGGAGCCAAATTTTTCCCTTTAGTTAGCGAAGAACACAGCTGCCCGATGACGGCAAATAATTAACAAATGATCAAATTTTTCTGAATGATATTTGTCGGCAGTCCTCTTAAAGGTCAAACAAACCTAGGCAAAGGAATGCTGGTTGTACTTCAACTTGAATGCATAGATTGTCGAAGAGGTATGTTTCACTACCGGTGACCAATAGGCAGAAGTTAATTATTTAACCTAAGTATCGATTTCGTTGTCCAGAACGTTCTTTGTGCCTCTTATGTTACCACCTTCGTAGGCTTATAATCATAAATTAAGAAAAAAATTATTGAGTGATGTCTCTCTTCAAATATTTTGAAATTCATGATACCGAAACAGGCATTTTAATTTTGCTTGCTTAAATAGAACTCAAAAATATAAGTCTTCGGGAAACAGTTATATATAAAACAGAGTAGCACGACGTGAACCTACCAAATAGAAACCGCAGACAACTCCCAGGAGAATTTTATAACACAGAGCTGAGGCCATTGTTAACCCGTTAACAGCACAACAATAATCATTCACTTATATTCGCGCATACATCAGTTTCGATTGATTCTCCTTGAGCGCCACTTACTATTGGATTGTTTCATCACGTATCCCGATGCAAGAGGTATTTGTATATTAGCAATTATTTCTACTAACAATACTATAGTAGCCAAAGACGAAAGCTCGAGGTACGGGTGGAAAAATCTATTCGCTTGTAGAATTGTGGAATAACTGCCCAGTGGATAAGTTAACATACTATGCAAGAATCAAAGAGTCAAAAATGGGCATCCAGTGGGGAGACAGTTCCAATCTCGGATTCTGTATTTCTACGTAAGTTCGCGATGCTTGAAATGGCAAAACGGAGCGCTGATATGCCGATGTACGGCATCGGACGGCGCATCGGACGGGAAGACTTCATGGCAATCAGCTCAGATTGGAGGGATAGGTTACATCATCAAAGAATTCGCCCAGAAAAATTGTTTGACTATCGTGAAGTGCCTTTTTTTAATGTCAAATCGCTAAAACAGTAT